>CAJNOL010001858.1:0-52351 GCA_905250125.1 Rotaria sordida | reverse complement strand
TTCATACGATTGAAGATATAGATGTAAGTGACATGAGCAAATCATAGGCGATTAAAAGAAAATTGAGAATTGCCATTAGTCATATTCTGTTAAATCAAAAATTTACACTTGAATTGAAACAAAAAAGAACCTAATTAATACGCTGAAGATCATGAGATTATCATATTGAGTCAATGCAAAAAATACATTGTATGATAATTGAAAATTGAAGAGCTTTTTCTTCTTTTTTTTTTTTCGAAAAGCCATGAAGCCTTTCGAATAGAATCTCATTGTCTTTCATGTATAGAAGCATGTTTTAATCAAATAAAAACAAAAAAAGAGAAAGGCAAATGCTGTCCGTCGTCTAATTCGAAACAACGCTCTTCAACCATTGACAATGACGATTAGATGAAAAGATAACAATAACATATTCAATTGCTTGCCTACTATTGTTTGGAATGGACGATGTTGTTTTTTTTTCTATATATCGAGACAGACATACTTATCATGACAGTTATATTCATATGACACCCAAGAATATTTTATCAAAAAAAAAATTTTTACATGAGTGTCTTATGTTTTTTTTTCGCGATTTTATAATTATTGTAACGTTCGCATATGACGCTTTGAAAATTGTTTATACCAGAAAACAACGAATATAATCGTTTTTATTTTTCTGCAACTATGAATTTGTTAAAAAGGAAATATTTGAATATGAACCAAAGCATTCAATGTTCTGTAGAAATATAATAATAACAATAAACCAATAGACTATTTCAACGTCTGAGATGTTTTAGTGATGAGAAGAATAATAATAGAATCACTCGAAATTAAATAATAATATTGTAATACGATGAATTTATAATAATATAATTTTATTTAACGTACATAAACAATTCTTTTTTTTTGATAACTACAAAAATAATGATACGAAAAAGAAAATAAAATGTTTTCAAATTTAAAATTTAACATATATACTTATCTATAATCAGTATTTAGAATTTAGAGTTCAATTTTTCATTTCTATCAGTTAATTCAAAATACTTTTCCCTTGATCACATCAAAGTTATCTTATGAATGACATTTGCTAAGTTTTTTAAGATTAGAGTTGTTCACTATCACAGATTTTGATAAGTTTATCAGTTCTGTAAACGAAAAAGATTTTTGTATGAAATTTAAAGTATCTCAAAAGAGCATGAAACACAATTATTTATTGACAGTATAGAATCGGTTGACAGCAATGATAAGTGTGCTAATGTATGGGATGCACTGAAAGACAAAGTTTGAAGCAAAGTGTTTCGTACAACATTATAATAAAAATAGGTACTTGAATAAGAATTTAAGAAGTTTTCGAGATAGACGTAGGACTGTCAGCTCTGGAGTACAATACGTTGAAAGTGGCACTACCTTTGATGCGTTGTATCTCACAGTTAGCAGCCCTGTCGAAACGATCAAAAACGATACTTTATATTGTCATTTCATACAGTTTGTAGTTGTAAGTTGACGTTTGATGGATGCAGTCTTACGATATCGTATTTTACTGCGGTATGCACAGTTGAAAACCGTTGGAAAATCGAATATCCGATCGTTTACAAGACAGCGAAATACATTCATAACACTGCGCCTAACAAAACGGCAAAAAAATTTTTTTAAAACGGTTGCTCATGACCGTACTTATTTGACCTTGGAAAATGTGCAATAACTGCCTTGGTCGAACAAAATGACACGCATAAGGTTCGTTTTGCACTGTATTTTACGGTTGTATTTAATACAACTCAAATACCGCGTTGTATAGGGTGACTAGGATACAGATGAAATACGACTGAGTTTTTGTAACATATCTCACCATATGCGACGAAAACGATCTCATATAAAATCAAATTGATCTAGTGTCTTCGAAGATCATATGAAACAAAAAAAAAGTCAAGAAATTGTCTATCTAATTTTTTTTCGAGCCAATTTCATTCGGGTTTTATGCAGCATTTTCAATACAATCAAGAAACCATGGACACAACTTCATAATATCTTTACAAAGAAAACTTTTTCATTTAAGAGGACTATAGTCCATTTCAGAGTTAAATGGTCGTGGGCGTTTTTTGAATAACTTAAAAACAAAAAAGAGAAAAAAAAGACTCTGATTTTAGAACTATCTACAGTCGACACTACTTTATCTTTTCATAAAATCCATTAAAAGTTCCAGTCGCTTTTCTTCTTGGATACATCATGAGTTTTGAAGCTGAGCCTAATCGACTTCAAAAAGAAACTGTTTTCTCAACTATAATATAATGTACAGATAGTCTGTCTTTTCCTCTATCGATCTGTGCAAGTCTGAGATTGATAACAGTTTGTATTATAAAGATATCAAGATTTTGCTGAAGACTACTTATCAATATGTTTTCAAGGTTTGAACAGTAAACAGATTATTTCTTCTATAAGTTTTTATTCGTCTTTGACTTCGTGACAAGATTCATTAGCCTTCAGAGCTTTTCTACTAAGAGCGTTATCAAAAACTACACATTGTATTTATTTTGATCATAATGCATCAATATCTTAACTTCGTTCTACTAATAACCTGTTATGTACTCCTGCGTATGAAGATGGTTTTACTTAATAGAACTGTATTACACAAGCAGTGTAGCTTGCTGCATGAACGACCTAAATATTGTTTTCTTTCGAGACAAATTATTTTTTCATTGATATGAGACTGTCTTGGTATGTTGTATTGAGAGTGTGACTGAGTGGAGTGTGTGTGGATGTGAGTGTGAGTGTGGAGGTCGGTGTGAATGTGAGTGTGTGGGAGTAAGGGTATGGTGTGTGCCGGTGAACATTCTTTTAACACCTAAACCCACACCCACACCTGTATTATCATCAAAAAAATACAATGTGTAGTTTTTGATAACGCTCTTAGTAGAAAAGTTCTGAAGGCTAATAAATCTTGTCACGAAGTCAAAGACGAATAAAAACTTATAGAAGGAATAATTTGTTTACTGCTCAAATCTTGAAAAAATATTGATGAGTAGTCTTCAACAAAATCTTGATATCTTTATAATACAAACTGTTATCGATCTCAGACTTGCACAGATCGATAGAGGAAAAGACAGACTATCTGTACATTATATTATGGTTGAGAAGGCAGTTTCTTTTTGAAGTCGATTAGGCTCAGCTTCAAAACTCATGATGTATCCAAGAAGAAAAGTGACTGGAACTTTTAATGGATTTTATGAAAAGATAAAGTAGTGTCGACTGTAGATAGTCCTAAAGCCAGAGTTTTTTTCTCTCTTTTTGTTTTTAAGTTATTGCAAAAACGCCCACGATTATTTAACTTTGAAATGGACTATAGATGGCACACAGGCTAAGTCCGTCGTGCGAGCTCTGTGCGAAGCAGTGCCTGCGATCGATCTCATCGTTTATAAGATTATTAAACTTCTCATTTAGCTGAAATGTAGAAATAATGGAAAAAATATTTGTAGATTGTATCAAATGTAAATGATGACTTGATTGCCTCTTTAATGATACAAATCACCAATAGGTAGATGGCAAGCAAGCCACATTTCTTGATGACTGAAACTCAGTAGAGACTGTCAGATACATGTATGGATGAGACTGCTTATGAGTGTCTGTAAATGTTGGTTGGTGTTCGTATGTGTGTGGATTAGGAGAAAACAAACATATAACATCATTCATATCTATATCCACACCTCCAGTCCCACCATGCATTCATAGCTTATCTTCTGGCCTTGAAAAAGCCTTCGAATTTTTCTCGTTTACGAGCTCTCTTCGGAAACGAATGAATTCTTCTCTGATAAATTATGAAAAATGGTAACAGTTCATTCTCGATACTTTCATGTCGTGTTTCAAAGAAAATGTGCTGTGGTCCCATGTTCAAAATTCTGCCAACACAAACTAACAACTTTTGAGGTGAAAGACAAGAAAGAATGACAGTGAACTCACGAAGAACTACATAACCGTTCAGCTTCGCTTCACATCAATTAAAGCAACAATATTCATGCGTAGTCGTTAATACTCGGATTCAATTTAAAACATGAGGATCATGAATACACCTTTGAATTCCATCACCGATCATAGAGAAAAAGAAAATTTCGAAAGATAGTAGCAACATTCAATCTAATCACTGTCGAAGGGAAAGAAATTTTATAATTATAATCATCAATGCTATACAGGAACCTTGAGTTTTGCAGAATAGAGTTTCTAGACTTTTGAGATTTTAATGATTCGGAAAATACTACAAAGTAAGAATTAAAAAACTTTTTCCCTTATCCGAAGTGATAAGACATTTTTCTTTCCAATGAAAGCAACCCGAACTCTACAACCTAGTTTCTGGAAATCTCCTAAATAGTAAGGTATGAGGACATGTAATTCTTTTTTTTTTTTGTTAATGTATTTCTAAAAGCCGAACATCTATGTAGAGTTTCATCAATAACTCATGTATCCTGTTGAAGTCAGATTTCTGAATGGGAATCGTTAATACAACTGTAATTCATCGTTTGAACTCACATTGTATCCACAACGAAGTTCCAGTAAGATTAGAAAAATCCTAAAAGAGTTTATGCCTATAGGCCTCTGGAGCCGAGTTTTGACTATTTTACTGAATTTTCGACTTGAAATTTAGCTCATAGATAAATATAATGATCCTTAAAATATCTTAAAAGTTAAAGTTGAAAAGAATGTTTATTTGTTGAGATATTGAATTTCGCTTGTCACGGACATCGAATTGACTTGGAAATTCGATATCTCAACAAAGGAACATTTTTTTCAGCTGAAACTTTCAAGATATTCTAGGTATCATTAGACCTATCTATAGAGCAAAATTACAGATAAAAATTCTGTTATTTAAATTTTTAGTAAATACCAAAACATGGATCGAAAATCGACTTCTGAAGTTCAAGGGCACGACTCCTTCTAAGCTTTTTTTTTGTCAAGCGTAAACATCTTTATTTAATGCAAAAATCTACAGATAAAAGAAAACCTGCAACAAACTCTAATTCATTAGCATTAATTTATAGAAATTATTCAATGAAAGATCTTTCATATATTAGCTATTCATTACTGATACACTTCTAGATGTACGAAGAGTTTTTGTTTGCAGACGAGGCGTAGATTTTATAAGTTCGCGAAGTGACCATCTTAAATTAGGTGGATCAAAATAAGGTACGGGCTCATATTGTGTTTTTCCAGGTGGTTGCCAAACAGGTTCATGAATAGGTTTTTGTTTTCGTCTTTCCGGACTAAGTGATGTTGTTGGTTTGTGTACGTAACGACCTGGAGGATGCCATGTAGGTTCAGATGGTTTAGGTTTTGGGTCTTTATAATTTTTCAATGTGTAAGTAGGTATAGAATTTTTTCGTCTATAAGCATAAATCCATGGTTGAACTGGAGGTTTTGCTGGTTTCGTTCGTATTTCAGGTGATAAATATGCATGAAAAGTAGGTTCATGATAGGCACCACTTGGTTGCCATTTTTCAGCACCAATAGGAGCAGCAGCTGAACGAGCAAATTGTTGTAATGAAAGTGGTGGAGCACTTTGTACACGAAATTTGTAGTTTGTAGAATTCCTTAGAGTATTTCCATCTGAACGATATGTTTTTGTTCTGAACGTAGGTGATAAATTACTTGTAACAGCCATTTAATTAATATTAATATCTTACCGATTGATTTAAATTGATGTGTGTATTCAGACAAAAATCGTCAACTTATTGCTATAAGCGAAGGTTGTTTTTCTTATTCTTATTTTTCTCTTTTATTATTCACATGCTTCTACGTAGCCAGAATAAGTGGTAGCAACAACAGAACAATCGTATTCATTCAAAACAAATTTTTTTTTTCTTTCGATACCTTTGATGTTAAATGTATTTGTACGTGTTTGACATGGCTATGCCATTTTTTTTGCAAAAAAAGAAAAGAAAAAATGAAAGAACAAAGAAAAAAATGGTAGCTGCTTGTGCATTATATCTAAACATCGCATGTCTATGTTAAAAAAAAAGAAGCTTTGCCGTTGTTTTTTTTCAACAAAAGAAAAAAGAATTTAAGTAAATCTTGTCGTCTTATTCACGGCATCGTTAGACGATAAAACATTGGATACTATTAAAGGAGTATCAGTCGATGTTCCATTGCGAAGAATTGATTTTGGCATTGAATTATTTGATTGATAAGGAGTTGATGGTACTGATTCTAAATTTATATAGTTATTAACAACTCCAGAAGAGGAAGAAGATAAAGGATCAAAAGTACTCAAAGGTACTCTTGATACAGTTGAAGTGTAAGGAATAGTTGCAGAAGAATCAGCTGATTGTGACATTGGATTATTAGTAGATCGATCAGCTATATTAACATAGGATGTAATATTTGCTGAACGGTACGGATTGATATCTGCTGAACTAGAAGGTGGAATACTTGAAGGACGATAAGTTGGATTACTTGCTAGAGAAGGAAATGGAATACTTGGAGGACGATAAGTTGTATTGCTTGCTAGAGGAGATGACGAAATACTTGGAGGGCGATAAGTTGGATTGCTTGCTAGAGGAGGTAATGGCATACTTGTAGGATGATCAGTTGGATTACTTGCTAGAGAAGATAATGGAATACTTGGAGGACGATAAGTTGGATTACTTGCTCGAATAGATGGTGTAAAACTTGATGGGCGATAAGTTGGATCATTTGCTCGAATAGATGGTGTAAAACTTGATGGACGATATGGTGTAATATGTGCTGGACGATAAGAAGTAATATTTGATGGAATTATTGGACCAGTACTAACTGAATGATAGTATTCATTATTTAATGGAATTATTGGACCAGTACTAACTGGACGATAGGATCCAATATTTAATGGATTTATAGATTGAATATTAGCTGAAGAATATGGTCTGATATCTGCTGTATTGATTAATGAAATAGGTGGTGGACCAGTTGTAACATTGTTCATTGGAGAAATAGTCGGAAATGTAGGTCGAATTATAGGAGGACTTGGTACACGTGATATTGGTCGTGCACGTGACATATTAAGACGTTGAAAAAGTTCTTGAAATCGTTGCATTCCTGGATCTGATGACATTACAGGTGATACTGATGGTACTGATGATACTGGTGGTATAATAGGTAAACCAACTGTTGTTGGTCTATGAATTAATTGAGATTGAATAGGAGCAGTAATAATAGGTTGAATATTCGTAGTTCCAATAGGATTTATTCCAGGATTAGCTTGAATAATTGATAGAGTTCCATTTAATGGATTGATTATTTCAGTGGGAAATTTAATAGTATCAAGTTCTGTATTAGCATTAGCACAACTACCAGGTAAATGTATAGGTGGTAATTGAACAGTTTGTTTTGGCAAACTATCAATCATTTGTGGAGTTAGATTTGAAAGACATGTTGATGAATTTGTAGCAACAGGATTATTCGATGGTATAATTACTGATTGTATGCATGGATTTGGAATCGGATTAGTAATTATTGTAGTTGGTTGTGGTACTAATTCTTCACGATCATATTCATAACATACGGGTCGACATCGTCGACGTCGATGACATCGAACACGTTCAATTTCCATTACACGTTTCGGTGGTCCACGCAAACCAAGAGTCGGACAAGGATCAAGTGAAACTCTAATAACACGACGCCGTCCACGTGATAAACGACGACGATAACCTCCTTGATCTAGAACAATTTCTGGTGTGAGTGGTCTCCGTCTACGTTGACGACGTCTAGGTACAATAGATCGTCTTCTCATTGGTGGACCAATATTGGGAGATATCACAGGAAATGGTGTTCTTTCTGGCAATCGATTCGGAGAAAGTTGTGGAAATGGTGTTCTTCCTGGTAATTGATTCGGAGAAAGTTGTGGAAATGGTGTTCTTCCTGGTAATCGACTCGGAGAAAGCTGTGGAAATGGTGTTCTTGGTTTTGAAGGATAACTTGGAAAGGGTGTATTGCGACGTGCTAGTCCTGTAAATGGTTCATAACTACCAGGCATTGTTGAATCGTCACCATTGGCTCGATATGATGGCGTTGACAACATTTTTTTTTCTTATCTAATAATAGTATATATGAATACTGAACGACACCTTTTTTTTCCTCTCTAACCTATTTTTTCTTGTCTGTATTCATTAACGACACGCGTGATTTCACATACGCATGCATTTACATCAAGGTTTTTATTAGTCATTTTTTTTTTTTACGTTTAACTAGTCGAAAACCTTCGATATATAGAAGGCAATCAATGTAATGAACGAATAATCACAAATATATCAACATATTAAATCGATTTGTGCCTTTCTATATTTACTTTTTGAATCAGTAAGAAATAGAAAAAAAAGAACAAAAATTCTTAATCAATATTTTTCGTTTTTTCTTTTTTTCGAATAAACAAATGGTAAATGAAATGTATTCATTAAACGATCCCAGAAAGTAAAAAATTGTCCATAATTACAGTTATAATATTGATGATGGTCATTATGATGTGCAGCACCATTTATAATTGGTCGAAGATATTTTGGTACTGAATAATTTCCATCATGAATACTAACTGTCCAAATATTAACAAATATAAAAAATCCTAAATAAGATAATTTATGTAATGGAAACAAGAAAACATATAAATGATATGGTGAACTTTGAAGAAAACCATCAAACCATTGAAATGCATGACTTGCAAAAGGTGTTGGTATAATCCATTGATGATGTAATTTATGTAAATGTTTATATAATAAACGATGATGTAAACTACGATGAATAAAATAAATAAACATATCAGTAAAAAAAAGAAAAGTTATAAATTCTTTTAAAAATTGAATTAGATCTAAAGAAAAAAATTTCAAAACAAAAAAATAATTTATTAATTTCAAAATTTACTATAAGAACGTTCTGTACTATCGTATAATTTTGAATAACCATGAATTTCAAACATAAATATAATAATTGTTGGTAAACTCATCAATGGAATATTTTTAAGTGTAACTTTAATTTCTTGTTGAATTTGATTCTAATTATTAACAAACAAAAATAAAACAAATAATAATTGATATTATTTTTGATCTATGTTCAATATTGATTACTTTAAGAAATAATGAATGTTTCATTAGTTGTTTATCAAATAGAAAAAAATAACTAAAACTAGCTAATAAAAAATATAAGAGTACTCCATGAATATTAACTAATAGAGTTAAGGAAATTAATTGTCGAATAGGATTATTTTCAGGCCAACCAGTTTTTGGATATACATATGGTGTTAAGAGCCAATGATCATAAATATTCAAAACAATATCCATCGTGTGTTTGAATGTGACACAGAAAAACCACAAGTTTAACTGTAAACAAACAAGAAAAGAAAAAACCCTTTTTTTTTGTTTCTGTTCTGTATTTTTATGATAAAAATCGATTGATAAGGCTTTTTTTCTATCTAGGTAATGAATTGAATATTAATGCCTGTTTAAAAAAATAGTGGCCGTGGATACTTTGCAATAACTCAAGAATGAAAGGAGCTACAGAGGTACGGTTTTCATTAGTCGAAAGAGGAGACATTGAAACGTTCTTTTCTTCAATATCGTATAAGACGAAATCATTTTAAAATCAATCATTTCTGCAAAACATTGAAAAAAAATGCAGGAAAACGGTCTATCATCATTCCGATGAAATTTTGATTTTCATGTGATTTAGATAGGTGGACTTCATATCTATTTATTTAAGATATAATTTGAATGATTATCTTCACACATTTTAATTTTAAGCTAATAAAATTGTTTATTTAATTCCTGGAAAAATATGGATTTCTCGGAATTTTTAAGCAAATTTCCTTACTTTCGGTGAAAATTTGATCAGAATGACAGATCATTTTTTTGATGTTTTGTAAAAATGGTTGATTTTAAAATGATTTCGTCTTATATACTATTTGAGAAAAAGACGTCCCAATGTTTTCTTATTTCGACTAGTGGTAATCGCAGCTCTATAGCTCTTTCCATTCTTGAGTTATTACAAAAATACCCACGACCATTATTTTTTTAAACAGGTACTTTAGAAGAACTACTCCAATTTGTTATTTCTGAAATTTTAATTTTTATATTAGTTTAGCTCTCAGTATTCAAAACTTAGCAACTGTAGGATTTTGGTAAACAAGGACGATCACAATCACAAAACGTGTTTTCAAGTCAAATTACCTTCTCTCGAAATTTGCCATTGACTGTGCACATCCACACAATTAACATGAATATAAGTTCTAATTACGTCTATACTTTGAATATTTCAATACCAACCATACTATGGATGTACGGAATTCATCGAATTCTAATAATTAAGATCGGCCTAACTCCTCAAAGACAGTTTACAAGTAACAAGGTGTTATACCATCTTGATCAGCTACCGATTGAAAACTGAGATTCAAACTTAGGAATCTTCCCTCTATAATATAAGCAAATACGAACTTTTGTAAACACAATTTTCAAAAACAAGTATTTTTCTGTAAACAGAATCATGACAAATACAGCAAATCTTTTCAATTTTTATACTTACCTTTTTGTCGTTGAAATCATAACAATCATTTCTTAAAGAATTATTTGTAGATATGAGCAAGATGGTTTCGATTTCGTTTGAACCGATAACCAAGATCACAAACAATTTGTCCCTCTCATCACTAATTGTTTGTGATCATAATCAATTAATATATGTAAGAATACAAGAAAACATATATATATATATATATATATCTTTATAAAGAAAAACAAATCACATATCAATTGAAACAACTTCACTCGGTATAGTAAATGGATTAAAAAAAGTATTACAAAAAATAAAATATATTGTCATCATTATCTAACTTGTTCAAACAAGCCGGTGTCAAGATTACGTGCCATAAGTGCATCGGGTAATGCATTAGGTATTTTATGATCAATATATAAACGTCGAATAGTACTATCTTGAAGAAAACGTACAGCAACAGGTGATATACGTATACAACCAGATATATAAATTTCTTCAAGAAATGGTTGCGTATGAGCCATAGCAAGAATTGATTGATCAGTTAAATGGAAACAACCCGAAAGAACAAGTGATATAAATTGACATACACCAAGAAGATCACAGATAGATGAATCAGTTACCTAAATATAATGAAAATTTCTTTGTTTTTTTTTTTGCTTTCTTAGAAAATCAATTCCAAAACAAAAAACAAAAAATAGAATTTTCTTACTTGTTTACATCCTTTTATATTTAAATGTGATAATTTTTTACAATGTTTTAATGATGAAATAAGTGTATCATTAACACAAGGTATACCAGAAAGTTCTAATTCTGTTAAATTTAAACAATTTTCTACTAAACACCATAAGACTCGTTCGTTAATCTAAATTAAAACAGAATTACAAAACAAAAACAAAAACAAATAAATTTAAGTATAAAATTAAATTTACATTTCGAAATGAACTTAATGAAACACTATGTAATCGTAAAGCACGTTTTGGTGTACTAAATAATTCTAATAAAGAATCAAGTGTTGATGTAAAACTAAATAAATTTAATGAAATTTGTTCTAATACTGGACAATAACGAACAATATGTTCAATACTACGATCAGATAATGATCCAACTGTTATATAACCATTCATTTCTAGTGTTTTAAGTCGACATCCAATAATACTAAGTATCTAAAATATCGACAACGAACAGAAAAAAAAGATTTTTTTTTTTCTTTGAATATCTCAAATTTAATAGACAAACTTTTTCAAGTGCTTGATCGTTTATTGCTGCAAGACCATTTATTCGAAGATGTTCCAAACGTGTAAGTCTTGTTAGAGCACGTATTAAAATTTTAGTATTGTAAATTTGTGTACCTGATAGACATAAATCAACAAGAGACAATGGCATACAACAAAGATAATCAGCAACAGGTTCTTGTAGAAAACAACTTGTATAAGATAAATTTAATTGTAACATATGTGCTGATCGTACAAATAACTTTAGCAAAAAAAAACAAACACAATAAATAAATATTTTTCAAAAATAAACAAAAAAATATTTACTGTAAATAATCCATCAGCATCTAAATTGATAATACCAAATAAATTCAAACTAAAAACAAAAAACAACTTAGTTTTCTACATTTTGATTTTATTCTTATTCTTCTTCTAACCTTCGAATATTAGGACAATAATCAACTAAATGTACAAATACTTCAGCATCCAAATATTTTAAACCTTCAATATCTAATATTTCCTATAAATAAAGAATAAAACCTTGTTGAACATAGAAAAAAACTATAACAAACAAGTTTTCCAGCTAAATTCTGTGCAATATATATAACACATTGACCAGTTAATGAATGACAATTAATAAGATGAATAGAACGTAAATTGAGATTATTCGAAACAATTGTTAAAATACCTTGATCTTGTATTTTTTCATTCCATCGAAAATCAATTTCTTTTAAAAATGCTGAATGTATACCATCAAGACCGGCATTTGTTAAATTATTTAATTTTCTTAATGCTATAAATTCAAGTGATAATTGTCCTTTTGTTATAGCACGTATTCCTGAATCTATATGTATACATTTATATTTTCAAAAAAAAAAGAAAAACTAAACAATTTATTATTTTAATTTACCGTCTACTTGATGGCATTGATGAATAATAAGTGATTTTAATCGACTAAAATTATTTGCTTTAGCAAATTCAATAAGCATATCATTTGTTAATTGATAACATTTATAAAATTCAAGAGAATATAATGGAATTGAAAGAAGACTTTTTGTTATATATGGAACAATACTATTTGATAGACAATCATGTGCAGCAAGCCATCGAAGTATACGTTCACGTTGTTTGGCTGTAAGACATTGACATGATTCCGAAGAAAGATATGGAAGATAGATAGCAACTTGTTTAATTAATTGTTCACGTAATTTTAATACCATTGTTTTACATTGAAAATAAATGTCTTAAGAAGAAAAAAAACTTACAAAATTTAGTTGCTGATGACATGGCGGGTGTCCTGGTGATTCACAATTGCTGATAGATGAAGTACAATATAATTGGTTCGAATAATCATCAATCAGATTTTTTGAGTTTTAAAGTTAATAGAATTTTATTTTAGAATATTAACATACTGAATAACATTTATTGTTGAGTTTGAATTTAAGAAGATTGATATAAAAAAAAAGGATATAAATAAACCGTATTATTGAAAGCGCTTTCAGATTGTCCTTCATTTTCCGTGACTGGAGAAACTTTTAATGCTGTTCCTGCTATAATTGAAGATGATTCTCATTGACTATGCGAATAAATGGAATGACATTCTCATCATTAATTCATCAGTGGTTATTTCAATTATTCTTGTCTATTTTAAGTTCTGAAAAGTTTTATGTTCGATAAAGACCATAGTTTTATTATAATGATCAAAATACAATAGAATAATCAAAAGTTGAAGCGGTACAAATTAATCCATCGTTTTTGTTTACCAAGTCTGTACCATGAGAATCTAGCATATAGGAAATACTGCATGTGATGCTACTACATTACATCGGAAGTCACATAGGATAGTCAAATAGTTCTCCAAACAGTTATCTAAAATTTCATCCTAATTGATTTCATTCGTCATGTTAATCTATTCTAGCAGTGACACCTCTTATATATTAAAATACCAATACAAAGTTTCACAAGTGCCTGTTATGGCAAATCTTTAATAGATTTTTCAACATTCCTGTTTTCAGATCGATTAATTTCGTATTCACTCGTATATAAAAGCTCGTTTATTATTAGGTTTAACTACTACATAAATTCATGATGAATTAACTACTGCTTATGGACAAGATGTTGTTTCATATCGTACAATTGATAATTGGATTCAGCGATTTTTAAGTGAACAGGGGTCGTTAGATGATGATCCTCGGAATAGTCGTCCGTTATCCGTCATGACTCAACAGAATATTCATGCGGTCTAGGATCTGATGAATGATGATCCACATATTAGTATTGATTATGTAACTACCATCTTAAGATATTGTTCTCAATCTTAATTATTCTTAAGAGGAGAAAATCAAAATTTATGGCTCATCTACTCTACTCACTTGACTTAGTTCCTTCAGACTTTTAGTTGTTCGATTATCTGAAACGTAACCTTAGTATACATCCAGATGCTACAAGTTTAGCTAAAGTGTTATCCAAGAAGCTCAATTCGATACCTATTCACAAATATCAAAAGACATTTCAGAAATAGATCGAAAGGATAAAACTTTGTATTGAACATCGTGGGGACTACTTCGAATATTTGCTGTAAAAAGATTAGTAAAATGTTTTCTCTACGAATAAATATTTGAAAGTTGCAGAACTTTTTGACTATCCTATGTAATAAATATGTACAGATTCACCAGTGATCGACCCTTATATTTCTAAAAATGAAGGTATCGATCCTCATTTCATAGAATCTTCTATAAGACGTTTCAATTTATTTCGTACCAGTTATTTCTAAGAAACTGAGCACTTTTCAAAACAACAACTTGCACAAATAAAAAACATTAATAAAAGTTCGTTTTGCTTAATTCTCACACACATACAAATAACAAAATCGAAGTTCTGCGAAATTCGATCATTGGATGATTCATGATCTACATATCAGAGATGTTTATCGCAGCTGGAAACCTACCGCAGCCCTAGTAGAGTCAAGTCTATCGCGATCGTTTTAGTTTTTGAAACATCTCCCGCGCCCAATGACTTGACACTAAAAAAATATATTCGTAATCATTTAACTCATAAAATTAAACTTTAATAAAGTATTGTCCGTGTATTCGGATTATATTTAGATATTAAAACTAATATTACTCTATGCATAATTCTACTTGACATAAATATTGAATAGATGTCACTATTAGACACAAAATTTTTGTCTAATTCCAATGTTTTTAGTCAATCCGTTAATAACCATTTTATTTCCTTTCTTTATATTTGTATGACTCATTATGCCAAAAAAAACGACTATAATCAACAGTTTTTCTTTTTCTTACTAACTCACATACGTATATACAAAAAGAAAAAAAAAATAGAAAAAAAAACAGTGATGTCTTCGTCTTCATCTTATCTTCAACAAACAAACAATTCATTACATCATACATCTTTTAATTCAATTACATCTGATGATGATAATGAAGAATTTATTGATGAAGATGATGATGATCGTTCTAATGAATCAATAGATAATTCAACAAATAAAAAAATTAATAAAAAAACATTAGGTCGTGTAAAAATTAAAATGGCTTATATTGATAATAAAATTCGACGATATACAACATTTTCAAAACGTAAAACAGGTATTATGAAAAAAGCATATGAATTAGCAACATTAACAGGTACTGAAGTTATGCTTCTTGTAGCTTCTGAAACTGGTAAGTATAAATAAATTAAATATTAAAATTAAAAAAACAAAGAATCTTTCAATAAATTAGGTCATGTTTATACATATGCAACTCCAAAATTACAACCAATGATAACAAGTGAAGCTGGTAAAGCACTTATTCAAACATGTCTTGCAAAAGATGAACCCATTATTGAACCTCGACCATCAACAACTACATTAAATAATAATGATGTTATATTTATCGATGAAAATCAACAAAAAAAACGAACAAATTTATCTACGGATAGTAAGTCAAACAAAAAAACATTTTTTTTTGTTAATCATTTATCTATTTTAATTAAATAAAAATAAAAATAGACGATACACCTACTGAAATTCGTCCTACGACTAAACGTCCTAAATTAAAACCAACTGATGAAATCGAACAAGTAAATGCTTCAACACCATGTATACCTCTTCCAACAACAATATATCCACCAACAATAGCCGTTCCTTTATCATGTTTAGTCAATACAACAGATTCTCAACAACAATCTATAAATGGTTCAAATTCATTTACAATTGATTTAAATTCGTTAAAAACTAATGGAATGAATATTGTACTTGCCCCATTATCCCATACCTCTCAACCCTCACCTCCATCTAATGTACCACTTGTATTAACCCTTGGTAATTTTCCATATCAACCATCTTAATAAGGTTAAAATATTTATTCATTTCGTTTTTTTTTTATTTATTGTATTTAAAAGAAGAGAAGAAAAAAAAAACCAGACGCATGTGTGCTTCTTATTGGCGCTATAATAAATTGCAAATTGTTTTGTTTTTAAATGAAAAAAAACAAAAGTATATTTTATTATGAAGTACGATTTATATTAGATATGAACCCGGTCCAACACTTTTTCATTGGAATTAATGTCGTTTATGGTTATATAAAACTTTCATCAAATTTCATATGAAAAAGTTTATACAAAATTTATTTCAATAACAATTTTGATATTAAATTTTATTTTGTAAACAACATAATTGTCAAACACATAAATGTGCAGAATAGATGAAATATTAGTGAATTAGAAAAAAAAAAGTAATGCATCTCTTCAAGAGAGAAAATATTATAGGTTATATAGGTCATGCAAGATGTCACGAGAGTTTTGACATTGCTAGAAAATGATGTCGTATTTTTTTCGCTAGTACATGTATTGTTAAGTGCAAAACCAAAACCAAAATTGATTGGTCTCATTCATCACTAGATTACATATCAAATGAGAAGATATATCAAGATAGAACAAGAAAAACAAAAAAAACGTCTAAAAATACATTAGCACGTGCATTTATTGGAATTGGAAATGTTTGAGATTATTTTTAGTAAATGCTTTATCTAAAATTGATGAAGCCATTTTTGTTTTTCAGGATTTCAAATATCATATGAATAAATTCTAAAAGTTTATTATATTATATCAATCTTGATGAAATGTTGTCATTCAAAACTAAACATACAAATTAGTTTTTTCTTTTTTTTGCTTTTAAATATTGAAAAATATGTATTGATTTTTTTATTTCTAGATAATGATATTTTTTTTAAATATTTGTTGAATGAACAAAAGAAGACAGAATGATATTCAGATGTATATTGTATATATTGTAAATTATATATTCAAATAATATGTCACTCTCGATTTCTGATACTGAATTATCATTTCGTCGAAGTGTTTCAAAAATTCAATCAGATCGAACAACTCAGGTTTGATTATTGAAGAATAAATTTTCATCATTATTTATTTAACAAGAAAAAAAAGGAAGGCTCTATCTTTAATTGAAAGAAAACTTTTATTTTAATGTTTTGATTATTGTTGGTCTTCCTTTTTTTTTTTTGAATAGAAATTCATTTCATATTACAATTAGAAAAAATTTTAAAAGTGAAGCTTTGATCAAACAATCTTCTTATTAGAATACGTCGGACAGAATCCAAATCCGAAAATGTTGGACTCCACACCCGCATGAGCTCATATTAGATCCACAGGTATGTCTTTGTGAGAATAACAAAAGCCTAAAAGGATTCAGCCTCGAATTATGACCCAACTTTTAGGTACTCTCGAAAGACTAAGTAATGATGTTTTGATTCAAAACTGTGCCTATAAATAGATCTAATGACTGTTAGAAAGTTTCAGTCGAAAAGATTGTTCCTTCATCGAGTTATTGAATTTTCAAATGAATTCAATTTTTGTTACATGTCTGTGGTAAAGGGCTAGTTTTGACGAACGAACATTCTTTTCGGCTGAAACTTTCTAACAATCATTAGACTTATTTATAGACGAAATTTTGAATTAAAACAACATTACTCGGTCTTCCGGGGAGTACTTAAAAATGGATCATAACTCGAGGTCAAACTATTTTAGGCTTTTGTTATTTCCATTGAGATCTGTCTGTGGATCTAATATGAATTCAAACGACAGTTGTCACTCGAGGTTGTTTCGAATAGCACTTTTGAAATCCTTTAGCTAATGTTCATAAAAGATTTGAGTAAGATCAGTATCAAGTTAATTTTTTTTTTATTTCTTTTGTCATCAAATGAGTTCAATTGTGTTTAATCGATGTCACTCTCAATGAAATTGCACATTGACTAATCTTTCTAAAAGTTGTTCTTCGTTGAATATATTTCATCAATCATCAATTTTAATAAAAAAAAAGACTTGAAAACAATAATAATGTTATCAAACATTTTTGCTTAATGTTTTTCTTTTTTTGTTGATGAAACTCAAGAAATTGAAATTCTATTCACTTATAATATAAAAGTCGGCACTCGAGGGTAAATAAACAAGTGTAATGTAAATATATCAAGAACATGAGTACTCTTCCGTATCCTTCAAATAAAAAAAACAGAAAAGAAATTCAAATCATTATCTATTTACATTTCATTGACTATTGGATCTAGAACCAATCCAACAGGCTCTACACTGTCAAGAAACATTAAAAAAGAAAAAAAACTTAATAAAATTTTTATATGTTGTTATTTTAAGCTGCAAGCTGTTAGACTTAATTACACAGTTTCAACAATATGTTTCATATGTCAAGATTTCTGACGTAATCATATCATCGATCATAATCTTAAATATAATTATTTATCTTATTCGTCATCTTGTCAATTGAATATCGAAAAAAAAAAAGAAAAAACGAGAATCAACAACTGTTGATTCATTGCGGAAGATACGCAAGAACATGCTGTTTTTAGTCTTTCTTTTTTTGTATGATTGACATAACCACCCATCAGTGATGATTGCCAACTTTCATTCAATATAAAGCACTATATAGTTAGTCATCAAAGTTGGGACACATACGTATGTATTGAAGGGAGAGAGAGAGACAGAGGAAAGAAAGAAAAGAGAAGTAGGGGTAAAATAAAGTTGCCCGCATGAGTATGTATGTACATATATTCTTTCATCCGTTGTCCATACGACTACGTGTAAACGTACAGATTTCTTTTTCTTTTTTTTTTTTCTACTACACTTTTTCCTCTTTCTTAGAGGTCAGTCATCTCTATTGTCCGGATTCGTAAGTTCAATTTAAAAAAAAAAATTATTCTAAAGAGAGAAAGAAAGAAAGTCATTTTCATTAGATTTTTTTTTTGTGATGTGTCAAACAGGAAATAGATGTTTTATTATTTTTTTTGTCTTGCTTTTTACAGGATTTAACTATTATTAATACTTATCTAAAACATTTGGAAGCATTATCAACACTACGTGAATCACATATACGCAATTTGTGTAAAACAATTCGCTATAAAAAATATGATGCTCATCATGTTTTATTCAGGTTTGTTCTTGTTTTCAACTTATATTTATGTTTATTTTCTGTTCATCCTTTAACATATATTGAATGAGGACATTCTTTTAAGTTTGTTATGTCTACGAGATAGTGACAATATAGACATACATATTCATCATCATGATTGTATGTTTGCTTTGCTAAGATTCTTCAATGATATGCGATCATAGTGAATTATCTATCTATCTTTAATGATAGATGTTCCATCACATATTTCATCATTCATTTGAGATATTACATCATAGATATTTCAGATGAGATTCTTAAATAATGAGAATGATATACAAAACTTTGAATGTTTATTTGAGTTATTTTTTGTGTTTTGATAATTTGACACTTAACTTTCGTTTATATTTGGTTTCTGCTGTTATTTATATGAAAAGAGAAGTGTTATTGTTTATTGTGGTGAACACGAGCATGTACTCGTATGAACATTAAGAAGTGTAAAAGGCGACAAAAAAAAAAGTATATGTAAACATGTACCATAAGAGGATAATGGCGAGATGATACTCACGTTTGGCATACATTAATATTTTATTTCTATTTCTTTTTTAGCCGTGGTGATTTGAATACTTGTTGGTATATACTTTTATCTGGCTCTGTCTTTATCGAGTCTACATTATATTTACCACGAGCTAGGTAAGAATGAATATAAAAAAGCATGAATAGGTCAATTAATAGTATTATTTAATTGTCATGTCTAACATTTTTTTTTGGTCTACCCCTTGAGACAAAAGCAAAAATAAATTATCTAAGCCAATATATTTTTTTTTTCTTCATCTTTCGTGTTCTATTGTTAGCCTTGTATTCGTTCTTTTCTTCTTTACCAATTGCATACTATAAATATCATTATTGTACTAACACTTTTCTCTTTCTCTTTCTCTCTTTCTCTTTCTTTCTCTCTCTCTCTCTCTCGCTCATCATTATCTATCTTCTTATTAATCTTGAATAGATCAAACGATATTGGTATTCATTTTTTATCTATAGTTTTGGTAAACGAACTTCAACTAATCAATATCGAATGAATGAATGTGTTATATTAGAACAATCTGAATTACTTATTGTAAGTTAATATTATTATTATTATTATTATTATACAAAGCGTAATTTGTTGACTCATTTCAATAGATTGATTACCCAATAGAAAATAAAGACTCATTGATGCGAATCGAGAGTAAAAATAACCAAGAACAAGCAATAGCAACAATAATTGATGATGACGAACAAACAACAATGACACTTCATCGAAAAAAAAGTTCACGTATTCGACAGGTGATATTAATATCATATTATTATATATATGATAAGAATATTATCTTTATTCTTTTTGTTTTGTTTCTTTTTTTTTTGTGCGATATATAGCGTTCTGTAACAGTTAGTAATACAAATGATATACATTCACCAATGATACGTAGTTCACATTCACGTGCAAGTGATACATCAAGCGCTTATTCTGGCTCAGATATCATGCAATCATCAACAAATGGTGATGATTGTTTACTAATAAATAATGAAACTGATGATGAATCTGATAGATCATCTGAAGTAAGTTTTGACTTTTTTTTTTCGATGAAATAATTGTTTTTGTGTTTTTTTTTTAATAGTCATTTCCAATTTATGATTTTATACGAGAATCTTTAATGAAAGAACCTAATGAAAGAACTGATGATGATATTGAAAGTATTCTTGAATATCTTCTTCATTTTCCCGTAAGAAAACAATAAATAATAAATATAAATTTGTTTTCTTTTCTTTTTTTTTCCCTATGAAAAAAAAAAGGCATTTACTGATTTAACTTTACATGTACGTCGTGAATTATGTAAAGTACTTGTTTATGCACAAATTGAAAAAGCTCATACAATTGTAATGAATGATGGTGAACGTTATGATTCATGGTCAGTTATTATAAATGGTATTATTGATGATGAAACAATTGATGGACAATTAATGCGTACATTAACTATTGGTGAAAGTTTTGGTTGTGGTGCAACATTAGATCATTATTATCATAAAGGTATTATGAAAACACGTGTTAGTAATTGTGAATTTGTTGTTGTGGCACAAAATGATTATTATGCAATATTAAATCAAGTATATATATTTTGTTTTTTGAATGAGAAAATATTGTAGAATGAATGTTTATTATTCTCGTCTTAGGGTGAAAAGAATATTCGAATTGAAGAAAATGGAAAAATTGTTATGATTAAAGAAATACGTGTTAATGATGAAGAACAAAGAATTCCACGTGAAATTGTTATTAAAGTAATAATTAGAACGGAATAAAATTTATTTCTTTTGTATAAATATTTTAAATCTTGATTGATTATTTATTTTGTTTTTATCATTAGGCAACAGTAGAAAAATTACTTGATTTACTTGTTGATGAACATCAATTAATTGATGATCCAAATTTTATTGAAGATTTTCTTCTTACTTATCGAACATTTATTAATGATCCAATAACAATAACAAATAAATTACTTGAAAATTTTCATAATACAAATAATTCAACATCATCTGAACATATAGCACGTATTGTTTTATCATGGGTTAATAATCATTTTAATGATTTTGAATCAAATAGTAAATTATATGAATTTCTTGAAAAATTTGATGATTTTTTACAACATCATGCTCATGAAGTAAAACATATAATTGTTTGTTTTTTTAATTTACTTGTTTTTTTTTTTTTTTTTTGTA
The DNA here is from genome assembly GCA_905250125.1 of Rotaria sordida. Classification (NCBI taxonomy): domain Eukaryota; kingdom Metazoa; phylum Rotifera; class Eurotatoria; order Philodinida; family Philodinidae; genus Rotaria; species Rotaria sordida. Next base: position 30,496 of record CAJNOL010001858.1, on the reverse strand, counting down.
ATCACTTTAGTATATGATATCATGGAGACATTTACTTAATTTAGCTTGTTTTACAAAAGCTAGTATACGTACAATAACTTTAACACGATCAACGCGTGATGATATACTAAATTTTAAAATAATTGGTGGAAGTGATACACATTCAAATAATGGTATATTTGTATCAAAAGTTGAACAAAATTCAAAAGCTTATGAAGCTGGTTTACGTCGAGGTGATCAGGTAATTTAAATTAAAGATATTATTTAATGAAAAGTCTCTTTTCAAAGTAGGAAATAATTTAATCTTTTTCTTTTGTTCATTATTCAAATGTCTATTGAAAAAGTAAACTAATTACGTCATTATATATTCAACCATGAGTGGGATCAATTGTTCTTGATCTCAATCAAAAAAAGAATGTAATCCCAATCCCGGTCAGATAAGAATGTAATCTCAGTCCCGATAAACAAAAAAATGTAGTCTCGGTCAAACGAAGAATGTTATCCCGAATCATTATGCCCATATCTATGTATATATCTCAAGGTGTATTACTAATAGATGAAGGATAAAAGAAACATTTTTGAAAATTCTATTAGAAATAATTAGAGTTTGTCTGTTAAATGTATTTGAGAATCTATTTCATTTGTCGAAATTTTGTAAATCACTAGATGAATTGTTTTGAAAGAATTGTATTAACGTATATAGAACGTTGCAGATTAAAATAGAAGTTGTTACTGTTATGTCTTCGTAGAACTGTATCGAAAGAATTAATGCCTATTTTAAAAAAGAAGATCGGTAGATATTTTTTGAATAACTTTTGAACGGACTGATCTAGAGAACTGCGATTTTCACCGTTGGAAAGAGGAGATGAAGACGCATCGAATCATGTATGAAAAGATTTTTCTGACTACTTTCCTAAGAATCTTATATAAAGTTTCTAGAAAAACAGTATGTCTCTCATGGTTGCGATATTAACTTATTGATTTTCAGGAGTGTGTTGGAATTGCCAAATGAAGAGCTACAAAACTATGTAAAGACTCTGTCAATAAGATATTCTAGCCATTGGAATGCAATTTATTATCCCATTTTTTCAACAAAATAATCGAAAAATGGAAGTTTTTGTAGTGCTTGATGAAAAATCGTTTTTTTTAACGTATGAAAAAAAAGCAATTTTTTAGAAATGTTTGCCTAAAACTCCTAGAAAAAGTAGTCGAAAAAATCTTTTCATATATGATTCGATGCGTCTTCATCTTCTCTTTCCAATGGTGAAAACAGCAGCTCTCTAGATCAATCCGTTCAAAAGTTATTCAAAAAATAAATTTCGAAGAAAATAGTGAGTGTCAGTTTCAATCGAGATTTTTACTGCTCCTCCTTCCGAAGTCCTTACAATCAAATAGGACATTGGTCGCTGTGTATACTGGCATAGCTATCAAGAACAGCCGATACCCCTATTTATTTTCCAGAGCCATGAACAGCATTAACGACAAGACTTCGAATGTTTACACAGATAAAAATTTAATGAAAAATGACGGATTGATTCGTCATATGATCAACATATAAAAAAAAACGTAAACTGATCAAATTATAACTTTCGGAAAAAATAATCAATATCATTGTTTACGAGCTTATCGAGATATATATATATATATAATAATGCATTGAGATCTGCTGTAGATATACGAAATATTTACAAAAGGCTTATTGGCCAGTTAAATCAATATTCTGTTCGAAATATAGAAATAAATAAGATAGATCATTCCTTTGATGAAATTCCGGCTACTGGATTATATTCAGAAAACAAGAAATTTTTCACTTTATGTACTTTTTGTATTAGTTCGGCTAAAGAATACATATGAATTCTATATTCTAATCCCAAAATGACTTTATTTACAAGTTTATTTTTATCAATATTTCATAGAATATTTTTTTTATTTATAGATTCTTAGTGTAAATGGACAATCTTTTGATCATCTTACTAATGCACGTGCATTGGAATTTCTTTGTAATACAACTCATTTATCATTAACAGTGAAGAATAATATTCTAGGTAAGAAAAATAACTTAGCAAAAACAAAAATATGCTCTGATGATTTATGATAAAACATTTTTTATTTGCTAATATTTATAATTTTTTAATACAATATACTAATTACAAATTCACGAAATTTTAGTAATAATCATAAAAAAAAACCTGATTAAATTTTTAAGAGGAAAATATTTAAGAAAAAAAACAAATTACATTTTTTAGGTCTCCATGAAATTAGCAATCCAGAAAAATCACCTGCTCGTAAAAAACGTCATGATATAACCTTATATGAACAAGAAATTCGAAATAAACTCAATAGTTCATCGCCAATACGTTCTCGTGTAATAACACCAACATCATCACCAAATCTAACAAATAATTCAACAGATTCTCATAATCAATCACAAATACCATTAACACCAACAAAAAATCATCAAACAAATTCTGATAAAATCAAACCACGTCCATTAACTAAACGTATCGGTTTAAAACGAGCTGTTATGCAAAAATTTAAAATTACAAGAATTAACAGGTAAACTAAACTTTTATATTTGACATTGATGATATATGTTTGGAATCTTTCCAACGATGATACCATTTATATAAACCACATGCTGAACTAATTGCTAACATAATCCATACAAGTAATAAATTAATATCTAGAGGTGTTCCAAGACGACCTAAAGAAATGGAAAACAAAAAAAAAAAAAAACTTATTTTTTTGAATTTACAGAAAAAGTAATTCATAAGTTTAATTAATCTATAATAAAAATTAATTCATACGTTGAGGATTAAGTTTACTCGATTATTTTAGCTTTTTATTCTTATTATTGGACTCTTTCGTGATTTCGCTTCCCTTATGCTAATAGAGAACTAATGAAGAAATCTCATCAAGTAATAAATCACTTTTAAGATAAACCTTATCTTGTTATTTAAAACCTATTAACATTAGATAAAACTTAATTAGATTTGTGTTCAAGGATTATTCTATTTGAATTATACCTATTGTAGTGAGTTGTTCTCAAAACTATCGTTCAGATTATTTTCGAAATGAAGCATTACACAAATAAAAATTTTTAATCGCGCTTATTTATAATGATTATTTAACTTTGTAATATCTTCTATCCAAAAAAAAAATATGTCTGCATGACACACTTTTCAATATCGATATTTCAGTATAAGCAATACTACACGATATAATACTTTCATAATCAACTAGTCCCATTGAAGACTTTTGTATATGCAAAAGATGACTATAAGTTTTTCAATGATTCTTGATTAACAGAAAAACTTCCTCTATTTAATAGCATACGTATTATCAAATGCTACGGATATGTTGATAGATGGCGTTACCTTCTATCCAAGGCGTGATGAAGGTAGCGCCATCTATCGAGATGTGAACTATCAGATAGAGGAAATATTTCTCTAGAAGTCTAAATATATCTTACTTCTCAGTTAAAATCTTATAGTCGTCTTTGAATTCTAAAATCGGTTTTAGAAAGCGATCTAGAGGAAAGCATTATATTTTATTGAAAAACTCACTAACACAAATCTTTGTAAGTTTTGTTTTGTCTCAATAAGATAAGATTCATCTCAAAAGTGATTTATTAATAATCAAGATTTTCTTGTCAATCATATAATATTTTCTTTTTGTTTTTCTCTTTACCACTATACATAATAATTGACATTATATTAACAAATATCCATATAATGTATTGTTCCCAATAACAAGCAATAAGTAAAAATTGTCCAATAACATTTAATGCATTTGTTGTTGCATCAAATACATGTGGTATAAATTTGTCTTCAAAAAAATACGTCGATGCTAAATATTTTGAAAACATTGGGATTTCATAATAAAATAATAATGTTAGAAGAAAACTTGAAATACAAATAAATATCCAACCACTAAATTTTAATGATTTAACACGTGTTGTAGATTTATTATCTAATTTTTTTGACCATAAATAAATTCCAATAAATTGCATCGGTAAAAAAAAGAATACAAATAATTGTGCATCACCAACATAACCATAAGCAAATGCATAAATACCATATAGAATTGCACCTGTAATACCCCAAAAAAACGATGAAATCTTACCATAGATTACAAGTCCAACATATAAAATATTTGTAAATGCTGATATACCAGAAAAACATAATAAAATACGACGCCATAATGGTTTTCCATCTTCTACATCATTAGTCCATTTTAATAATGAACGTGGTTGTTGATGTGAAAAAAATGAATTAAAATCCTTCAAAAATACAAAATTTTATTTTAAAATAAAGTGTATGGTTTTATTTTTTTAAAGTTATTTACCAATATCGAAAAAACAACATTGAATGTAGCAAAGAGTATAAATATAATAATTTGCCAATATTTAAAATCTTTTAAATCAGATATAATTGATTGAAATACAAGTTTTAATTGTTGTATATAACGTTTAATAAATAAATATAATATTGAAGATTGTTGTTTTTCTTGATTAACTATATTACTTTCAATACTTTCATCTTCACTATCATCGGATATACTATTTATTGGAATTGATTTTGTTAAAATTTCTTTTTTATTTGGATTGGTTAATTCTAATTTCGTTGTACTCATCTCCGTCGATTTCGACGGTTAAAAAATATTGAATAATTATTATTTATCATATGGAATACTAAACTTCATATAAAATACAAAAAATAATCTTATTACGTCGATTCAAAATTATATATAAAAACAAAATATGTCTATAAAAACAAAATATGTCAACAAAAACCAGCATACGTGAAATTATTACTTCAGGTCTTTCTTTTTTTTCTTCCTTTCTTTTGCATGATTTTTAGACATGCTGAGGAAATCGCAAAAGAAAAACAGAAATACAAGAAACATGCGCTAGAAGGAAAGAATGGGAACTATAATATTGGTTGGAATGCAAAAACATAGAACCGCTGTGTACTAGCACTATCTTACCAAAAGGATAATAGAAAAATAAGTTGCGAAGATTAAAAATACTATTTATAATCGAATAAAAATTCAATATTTATCTACAAAAGATTATTGTTTTGTAAATATTTTTGAATTTTTCAATAAATTGAAAGAAATCGATTAATAATCTCAACTAAATGTGCAGTGTCTTTCAGTTCGATGATATTTTAATGCTTTTTCAAAATGCTCATTTCTACACGTTTTGTATTCTATTTAATGCCTTAAAACTATGTAATATAAGACTCGAAACAATGTTATACATATCTTTATTTTCTTATTTTTGATTAAAAAAAACAACAATAAAAGAAAATGTATGATAATACGAAAAGATAATATTTCCAATTTATCTTGACAACAAAATCTTAATTGAAAAATAAAACAATTTTTCGTTTATCTTTTCAACAAAAACATGTTTTATTTTCTATTGAATAACCCGTATCATATTTGATTGTTACGGTTTTTAACTAACATTTCATGCTTACCGAAATATAATTAAAAATTTGTCAATAATGAGATCAACGAGTCTATTTTTTGTTTTTCATAGCTTTCGTGTTTTTTTCATCTTTACTTTAATTTTTAAAATAAAAAAAAAAACAATAAAATTTAATGATTTTTTTTAGTGAAGTTGAAACAACTACAACAGAAAATGTTCTCGATTCAAGTTCGTTATCAATGTCAAATTCAAATAAAAGTCTTAATAGAAGTTCAAGTAATCCAGATCTATCACCATCATCAATTAGTAACAAATCAATGTCATCATCGATATCAACATTTAATAGTACAATTAATGATGAAGATAATGCAACATTTGTTGTTAAAGTTTATCGTAGTGATCAATCGTATAAATATTTCCCTGTACTCAAAGTAAACAAAAAAAGACAAATAATAAAATTTTATTAGACAAAAATATTTCTCTTTGTTTTTTATAAAAAGGATACAACAGCTAAACAACTTGTGATGCTAGCTATAACTGAATTCAGTATTCTTGATCAAAGCAGGTATATATCTTTGCTTTTTTTGTTGTTGTTGATGCTTTTAAAATTTGCATAATTAGTAATACTTTGACTTATTCATGATAAATTTAGTTATTATTCTTTATTTGATATCATACTCATTTTTCTAGCCATGTATCTTCTTGTGAAGAGATTGACCTATTGCGGTAAGACATTTGTCTTAAGGGATGGGAAGCTCTTGTGCTTTGTTCTTTTTTTTTAAATATTTTATTAATTAAATATTTAAAATATATACGCTCGTGCTTTAGGGGTTTTATTGGTTAAACTGCTTGCTTTTTCTTTTTTAACAAAACATTTTCTACGATGACTATGTAAATTATGATTAAACAAAAAATTAATATTGAAATCTGATGAGAGAATCACAAGAACTGATATTCGTCATATTGAAACTAAGTTAAGATCGTTTTATTGAATATTTGACCTTCTCAGAAAATTAAATAATGCAGTTTCGATCTGAAATTTTGCACATATATAAGTCTAATGACTTTTAGAATGTCGTAAAAGTTTCAGCCGAAAGGAACATTCTTTTTGACTGAAATGTTCACGATGTTCGAAGAGTCATTGGACCTATCTATGGGCAAAATTACAAGTATGAGAGTTCCTTATAACCTCAAACGGCAATTTACAGCGTGAGTAGTTCCCTTGTGAGCTCCCTACAACTTTTTTCTAATTCTGCTACCACATCCGATTTTCCTCTCATAGATGCAAGCACACGAATTCTATTAAGCTTTGTCTAGAGTCTTCAACAAACATAATAATTACTTTATAATAAGTAAAACTATTAGCAGTTTTCTCATCGATATGAATTTCTACTGTTGCTCCAATTTCATAAGCATTCTTTTATAAAAACAAACCTTTGAAAAACATAATACGTCATTTAATGTTTCTATATTAGCTAAATTTGAGAGAGTTAAAATTACCTTATGACACGTAATATCAAGTCAACAGACCATTATTTTAAAGCTGAGTGAGTCTAAAAAACATATAATTCAATTAATAGTGTGATTACAATTTAGAAAACATTATTTATGTATATTTCAAATAATTTATATATAATAATTTTTTCATACTGATTTGCTTAATCATTGATAATTTATTTTTATCTATATAAATAATGACAAATCTAACGAAATATTAATTTAGTTTGTGTTATTATTATTATTATTATTATTATTATTTTTTGTTTCTTTCTTTCTTTCTTTCAGACATTATTCATTATGTGAAATATCTGTCGAAAATGGTGTTATAAAACAAAAACGTTTATCAGATCATATTGATAATTTATGTGAACGTTTACCAATAAATGCTCGTTATTATTTAAAAAATAATCATTCAACTGATACACTTGTACCAGATCATTTAACAAATGAATTTATACGTGAAGCACGTATTCATTTTCTTCAATTAGATTCACTTGAAATATGTGCACAATTAACATTAAGAGATTTTGAAATATTTAAATCTATTCAACCAACAGAATATATTGATCATATATTTAAATTAAAATCATCTTATGGTATACCACATCTCGAAAAATTTCTTCGATTACCTAATAAAGAAATGTATTGGACTATAACAGAAATAATACGTGAAACAAATATAATGCATCGATCAAAAATAATTAAACATTTTATTAAAATAGCAAGTAAGAAGCAAGATTTATTAAAATACTCAAAAAAAAAAAAATAACAAAAATTATTTTATTTTAATTTAGAATCTTGTAAAGATGTAAAAAATTTTAATTCAATGTTTTCAGTTATTAGTGGACTTGATCATAAAGCTGTACAACGTTTACAAACGACATGGGAACGTGTACCTGAAAAATATAAAAAAATATTTGAAGTAAATCATACTATACTTTTAACTATTTGCTACTTATAAAGCATTCTTATAGAATTTAAACTAAAACAATAGAGAGAAATTTATAAGACATTCGATATTAGTAAAATGTCAGAATGAAGAATCATGTTATAGAGTGAAGAGTATAAGAACTTTCGGTTCAAGTTGGATCTATCCAAAAGGTAAAATAGCAAATTTAAAGTCTTCGAAAAGTGATCATGGATCAATACTGTGATCAATGGGTCAGCGAGGAATTTTCTTGCCAAACTTTTTTGAAGTGAGGGTAGCAATGGGCAATGGTCTTCCTATAAAAAGAACTGTCAGTAATAACTTTTGGAGCATCGAATTCGTACAGATTAAATTTATAAGATCAATAATAATTTCTTCATCTTTTTTTCTTTATCTAGGAATTAAAATCATTACTTGATTTATCTCGAAATATGTGTGTTTATCGAAATTTATTAAAAAGTGAATTCATTGGACCACCTATTGTAAATTATTAAAATAATCATAATATAATAAATTCATCTATTTTATTTATTCATCTTATAGATTCCTATGTTTCCAGTATGTATGAAAGATTTAACATTTATTCATTTGGGAAATCAAACAAAAGATAATGGCTTGGTAATAGAAATGAAATAATTTTTTTTCGCTTGGGAAAACTTTCTAATCTATTTATTATTTAAGATTAATTTTGAAAAACTTCGTATGATTGCAAAAGAAATTCGTTATATAATGAATATGTCATCATCACCATATGTAAAAAATAAATATTAATTAATAGTTGTATTTGTAATAGCTTCTTTTTTTTTATTTAGGATCTTTCAAATATGTTTGATTCTTCAACATCACATTCACAATTTTTTTCTAGTTTTGTTCATCAATCAACAACAGATTCAGTTGGAACAATGCGAAGAAATCAAACGACTGTACGTTTATCTGTTATGACTAATGCTAAACGAATTTATGATGAAGTATAAGAAAAAAAAATTTTCTTTTGTTTTTGTTTATAACGAATTATTATTATTTAGACATTAATGGTTAAAAAAGTTAAAACATATTTAAATAATGCTGAAATAATTGAAGATGAAGATCGTTTACTTGCATTAACTCATCCATGTGAACCTGGTAGGAAATAAATTTTAAAAAAAATCTCATAGTTTTTATTTCTATTTTGGAAAAAAAGCAATTGTGAGATTTGCAATATATGATTTTTGTTTTTGATCATATATAAATCAAAAATTAAATGAATTTGATAAGATCGTGTGGTTTATTGAAAAATATGCACACTTATTTCTTTAGATCGAGGAGAAAATTTATCACCATGTACGCCAACACCTGGTGAACTTTCATTGCTCAGTTTTGACGAGAATTCAATATTCAAACAAGACAATGATGCAAAGTCTAGTATGACTAATGGAAGTGATGATACGACACATACTGAACGTTCACGATTACGGATAAAGTCGTCGCCAAAAAAATTCCATTTTTTGAAAAATCCCTTTCATCACCATGGTATTTCGCTAAAAGCTAGAAAAAAGAAATATTCTCACTTTCTATTTTACACTAAGCATTAACTGATTTATTGCTTTTGCTATTTCTTTATTTGATCATATATTTATCTAATTATCTAATAAACAAATTTTTAATTTTTTTTGTTTAGTAACTACAATTAAACGACGTCCATCACCTTCAACATCAAGTTTATCATCGAATTCGTCTTGTGATCGTCGTGGTGGTGCTATACAATTAACTAAATTTGGTATGTAATCATTTCTTTCGAATCGATTAATTTTTATTAAAAAAACAAAGACGAAAACCAGCTCTCAAACCTCTCTCTTCTGTTTAGAATTTTATTCAGGTAAACATAAATTTATATGTTGTTATAAATCTTTTTTTTTTCTATCCGTATCAATTTAAATATTATTTGATTTTGCTTGTTGTTGTTGTTTATTATTTGGAAAAAATATAAAAATTTATCTTTATTTTTGTAGGTACACAATCACCGGATGATGTTAATAAATTACTTCGTCTATCAAATAGTAGTCATCAAATAAAATCTCGAGCACCATTAAAACCAAATTCTAATTCAAGTTCATCTATTCTTCAAACGACATCACCATTAATAAATAATGCATTAACAACAACAGGACTTACATCAGTTAATGAATTAAATCAACATCGTCGTCAACATGTAACGAAAATACGTGATGCAAATAAATTAACAAGTGAAAGTTCAAGTTTAAATTTTAAACCACCATCATCAACATTCCATGTTCGATCGCATGTTCGTAAGTTATTTTTGTTTTTGACGAAAAAGAATAAAAAAATAAGTTCGATTTTTTGGTTTTTGTTTTTTTTCTAAGAATTCAATCAAAATAATAATAATAATAATAATAATAATAATAACAATTTATCTAAACATATTGATTCAGGAAATGATAGTCTTCATCTAAAAGATACACGTATGTATTGATGAATATTATTTTAATTATTAAAGTAATTATATTATAGATAATGCTGGTGATAGAAGTGAAAAACTAACACATAATACTTTCACTGATGAATATTCATCGAATAAAACTCGAAATCAAACGAAATCAAGTAAAAAAATTAAATTTTTAAATAAATAATTTATCATAGAATTACGATTATGAGAGCTTGAAAAATGTTCTCAAATCTTTAAGTTTAAGATCATTATGAATAACCTCTATTTCTTTTCTAGAGATGCATTGTAATGATATTCCAAGACCTATAACAATACGTACTCGGATGCAACGTTCGAAATCTCAAAATGAAGTAAATACTAATCCAGGTTTGTATGAAATTTCAAAATACTACAGTTAGAAACGATCTGAAAAGATTTGAGCAGAATAATTGGCATTGGTTTTCTTTTTTTTTTCTAATTTATAGAAGAACCAACTGTTGATTATGATGATCATGGACAAGTGACAGCAGTCTAAATAAATGTGCCTGAATGTTTGTTTAATTGGCCCGGTGCCTTTTTATTTTTATTTTCATAAACAGTAAACTGTACTCGTTCTTCAACAAAAAAAAAAAATTTTTTTTTCATCAACTCTGTACATTATTTGTTTTGTGTTGTCCTGTCTCTTGTTTCGTTTTCTTATATTTTCCTACTAACACTCTTTGTGTTATTCAATGGTTTGTTTTCTTTTTCTTCTCTTATTTTACTTTCTATTATATCGATCTGATTTGTGTTTGGAAAATCGTAGTAATACATATGTTAGACATGTGTTATATAAAATACTCATCTATTGTTTTTAAGTGAAGATTAATTCTTTTGTCATGCCATCCAATATAATTAAAACTCATCATTAGTTGTCAGATTCGCCGTAAAAAAAGAAACTTTTTTTGTTTCATTTCACCTGTTTGATTCTTAAAGAACAAAAAGGAATTTGTAAAAAAAAAAGAAATTTTCTTTTTCTTTTACATCTCGCTACGAGTTGAGGTGACTATGGTATTAATGTGAAGTTCATATATATCAGAGATTAAATAATAATCATTATTCTATGAAAGAAAAGAACCCTAAAAAATGTTCTTTACTTAATTTTCTTTCTTGCTTTTTTTTGTAAATTTCTTCTTAAATACACTATCGCTTTTTTTTCTGTGTTATGTCCTTGCTCGTTTGCTATCTATGCAGCAACATGTTTCTAATATCATTATGTAAATTTATATACATATATATATATATTTGTTTAATTAGTTTTCTTTTTTCGTCATATTAAAACATGACAATACATAAGCGCATATAAAATGAAACAACAACAAGAAATTGAATGAGTCATTCTCATTAAAAGAAAAGAAAACGTATGAGCAAAAAAATCACTTGACTATGTAAATATATATATGTGTATGGTTCGATCAACATATGCGTTTCATTTTTTCTTCTTGCAAATCATAAAATGTTTTCATTCTTTCTTCTTATATTATTATTTTGTTCCATAAATTTTGTATCGACAGCAACACCATATAGAGTTTGTCAATCAGAATTAGGTACAATTAAAACATTTGATGTCACCGGTTGTACAACAGCTCCATGTAAATTTGTTAAAGGTAATACATATACAATGAGTATAACATTTCAATCAAAAGCTTCATCAATTACTGCTAAAGTTAGCATACATGGTAAAATAAAATAAGAATAATTTTTCTTTTGTTTCATATGTCAATTTACTTATCAAAGGTATTATTGCTGGTGTACCTATTCCATTTCCATTACCTGATCCAGATGGTTGCAAATTAGGTATTAAATGTCCAGTTAATGAAGGTGATATTAATACAGCATCACTTTCATTACCAGTTTTACCATCATATCCATCAATGTCACTTTATGTCAAAATAGAAATAATAGGTGATAATAAAAATCAAGATTATGCTTGTTTAAAATTTCCAGCAACAATAACAAGTGGTTCAAAACAATTACAACAATTTGTTAGTTGGAAAAAAGGAAAATTCTTTGAAATGCTTGATTAAAAAAAAATAACTGAATCGTATTAAAAGACTTTTAATATTTATTTCGATGATTTAATTTGTATGTCGTTCTATTATTGAAAAGCGTTTTATATAATAGTTTGTTCTATTTCTATAGGAAAATAAAACGTTTAGATTGTTGATAATCAATATCATAAGTTTTGAGAAATGGAGAACAAAGTGATAAGACTTCTATCAATGGAACTCAGGCTTTTATCATCTAGTAATCAAAAATTAATAGAAAAGCGACATTCCATATTTAAGCTTATTATTGGTGATTTTCTATGAAATCAGTTTCTAAACATTATAAATCGGTTTGTTTATCTTTAATGACTAGTAATTCAATACCATTCCATCTATTCATAGTATAGTTTCAATGAAATTCAAGCCACACAATCGAAATCAAACAGCTGTAGTTTCTCACACTTACTTCGATATAATATACAAAGGAAAGAATTTGTTTTATGTACTTGCCACTCTTCCCCGAACAAAAAAAAACTACCTTTTTCTATTAGCTCGTTCTCCTCTACAAATCATTGTTAGACCTTCATTTATATATATATATACGGATAGAACGTGAGTTAAACTACATATATATAGGAAGACAATTCCATTAACTTACTAGCTTAGATTTCTTAGACATATACAAAAAAATCGGATTTTCATAATATTAAATGAATACAAATAATAATTTGTTCTACTTAGGGCATTCTAAAAGTAGTGGTAATGACACTTTAATACTGTATAGTAAGCTTGAAGAAATTTTCTTTTTTTATGTTGTGATAGAGAAAATGATGTTCTATTGTTCTGTGCTATTTGATCATTCTTCAACTAATATCATAATAATAAAGTTTTCGATAAGAACTGTTTTTGTGTAAAACTTCACCAGCGGGTGAGGCAGATTAAATGTTTCAGTCACTTAATACATTGCATTAAAAAACAAAATATATCACAAAATATAGCGTGAAATACTCTACAATTTATAAAGAACAGTTATTTCATATATGGAATAAGAAAAAAGGAATTTCTTTTCCTATAGAAAAAAATGATTTTTTCAGGGCAGCGAACATGGTCGCAGAGAATTTTGCGTTTTTTTTGAAAACAAGAAGTACACAATTAAAATGACCTTTACTTTGAAGATTGTAGAGCTTTTCACGCTGCATCTTGTGATGTATTTTGTTTTTCTAAATAAAAGATATTAGATGATAAAACATTCATATTGCACCAAAAAAATATCATTTTCGCACAGTTGAAAATTGGTCGCTCAAAATTTTGTTCATTTTGAAAACAAAAAGTGCAACTATAAAATAAGCGATCTTATGTAAATTGTAGAGCTTCTCACGCTGCATCTTGTGGTATATTTTGTTTTTTAATACAATGTATTAAGTGATTGTTTCTTTTGAAGATGGATGGAAAATAAATCAAAATACATCCATGTGTAGTATTTTTTGTGAGCTATCTAACCATATGAAAAGCAGTAGAAATAAACTTATTTCGAGAAAGTAGCATTCCGATGTATGAGTGCAAGTTTTTTTGAACACAACTGTAATTGTTCTTGTCATTACATTTCACACGTAAAGAATGAAAGAAAGAAAAAGAAAAAATTAATGATTAGTTGATAAATTCCAAAAAACGAATGAAAGAAGATTATGTGAGGCCAAACATTTTATGAGGAAAAACCAACAACGGTCTTATATATTGCTGATACACTGCCATATAATATCCATAGCAACCTTTTCTCTCTGATCTGCTACAGCTCATTTAAAAACTACTCTGACAACAATAATGACTACAACTGCGGCAACAGTTGATCCATTGATTCTCAAAGTAGTCGTGGAAAGTGCGGCCAACTTAATTACACAAATTCAAAATGATATTAAAATTAAACTAGATATCTCCGACAGAACTTATGAAATCTATAATAAAATTTTAAAAGATGCACGGAAAGAATATACATGAATTCAAAAATCATTCGTAGAAGAAACAAAAATTCTCATGGAAAAGGCTCTTATTCAACCAGATAAATGGTATCATAAAACTTGGATGCATATCTTGGAAATATTTGCATCCACATGTAATCAACTGAGTGGTCTTATTCTTCAGGTATTCCATTCAGTTTCAATTGAAAGCATCCGTTTGAAACACATGTATTGAGCTTTTTCTGGTGGTGCTGTCACCGCTTCCGTTCTTAGCACAGTTCTTACTAGAGCGTTGATTCTACATTTTGTACTCATCGTTTGTTTCATGCTATCTGCGAGTGGACTTCGGATGTGGGTGGGTGGTTGTGCATGTAGGTAGGTACGTCTTCTCTTTATCTTCACCCACACCCACAATCTAACAAAGTTGTTTTTTTTCTTGTTGTGGTTTGTTTCACGAAAACAAACGTTGTTTGGTCCAACTGAAAACTTTGTAAAACCAATGGATGTGGGTGTCATTGCTGATGGCAGGATTACTCTTACCTGAACCCATTAAACTAGTCGCATTTAGCTCGTCATCCGTACCTGCCTACACTCACATCCATTTTCTTCTCTAAGACTGACATCTACATCGCACATAACTAAATATCATCGTTGACATTAGTTATTTGACCATTGATCTGCCTAAAAATCGATGAGAACGTGTTCTAGAACACTTCAAAAAAAACATTTGACATCTATTTATATAAATTGCAAAGAAGATTGAAGTTTTCTAAATTTGAGTAATTCTTGGCATCATGAATACAATCCTAGGTAAAATAGAATAGCTAAAGAAAAATAAAAATTGTGCAAAGAATAGTCGAAAGGAAAAATAAATTTGCTGATGACAATGTATACGATTCAACAAAACAAAAACACAAATGTGGCAGGAAAGAAAACAGGATGTGGAATGTGGATATGGGTGTGGATGATTGTGGTCCAAGACACCCACACCAAGACCCACAGCCGCACCTCATTCACACCGCACACTCACACTCAGACCATATGCCCATACTCACACTCCACACACTCACACCTGCACCTACCCATATCCGACACACATCCATATCCACACCCACCCATACCACACCATACCTCGTATCCAAATCCACACCCTACACCCACCACACCCTCAAGATTACTAAAAGAGAAAAGAAGAAAATTCCAGCTTAGTTAAAAAATACACTCGTGGGCAAAAGTCTTTTCCCCCATTTCTTTTTTTGACAAGGTTTTCTCTGCTATTATAAGGACAAAACATGGTGTTGTTCGGGTCGATTAGGGGTTATTAGGGATCCTCTTCAATATGTCCCGAACAACACCATGTTTTGTCCTTATAATAGCAGAGAAAACCTTGTCAAAAAAAGAAATGGGGGAAAAGACTTTTGCCCACGGATGTAATATATCTCTTATAAACTTTTCAAGCTTTAGCAAATGGTATATAATGAATGAAAAAGTTTACTAAATTTTCACATTATGTACACTTCATATCCTCTTGAAAATCTACTCAATTGATCAGTAGAAGTGAATAAAGTTTTGCAAACCACTGAGTCACTTCATGATCGATTCTGAATACCGTTCCTGTAACAATGATCAGACGTCTTATTGCCATCTAGTGGACAGATTCAGGAGTATATATTGAGTTATAAAGCCCTAAGTCAATATTCCTACCGTTTCGCTGCTCAAAGATACATATTATCAAATAATACCGTCAAGCAAACAGGCAGAGCTTGCAAAAAGAGTAACAGAACAAGAGAATGATTTAGAACAGCGTCACGAGCAAACATGAAAGAAAAAACATTTAAAGAAAAAGAATATGCGAAAGAGTAACATATCCAGTCTCAAGAAAAAAAGAATAAATATCCTTTATGGCATTATGAAACGAGACTATACGATGTATTTTATTTTATCTGACAGATCTTTAAAATGGTGTACATTAGAATACATTATTTTCAATCACTTTGAATATTTCCAATGTATTAATAGTACAACTTTATAAATCCATTATATCCGTATGATTTTTCAAAAATAATACATTATGACAGATGAAAAAGACACAGCGAAACCATGCATTATCATGGCTGAGTAGATATTATCTGATCACTTCTGTAATTTTTGTATTTGGCTAGAGTATAACACTCGAAAGTGCTCGCAAATTTAAATGAAAGTCTAAGAAAACAGAGCTAACTGAGAAACAAAGTCATATATAGTTGACCTTGAGCGCCCTATAATTAATACATGTATAACGAGTACTCATTCACAAGTGGCGAACTGTAGGAGAAAAATAAAATAAAAGAATAAATGGAGGCAGGCGCAAAAAGGTAGATATGAAAAGAAAGAAAAAAGGAAAAAAAGAAGAGAAAGCAGTAAAAAGACGAGAAAAGGGCAAAGTAGGCAAAAAGGAGAAAAAAGCCTCACTCATATTTGCGCTTCAGTTAGTTTGATAAAATGCGACCGCCCCAAAAAGAGCGACTTGTATTTGTTATTCATCTGTTTCGCCGTCGACAATAAGATAAGCGACTCACGTGGACATCAATTTCTTTTGTAGAACTCAACTTAGCAGAAAACGTAGTTGTATAATAGTGAGTCACAGGATTGTAGTACGTATAATTTTCTATCTGCTCTAAAAATAGTGTTTAACATAGATCTTTCATAAGCGCTTACGGGTAATATTGTAGGGGCTGTTACCATAGACAAAGAAGCAGTAATGCATCAAACAAAGACTGACGTGTAATTCTTGTTACGTAATCTCTTACTGTGGCTTTAGTAGGAAAGAAAAACAAGGAACTAGTCACATAAAAACATGGAAAAGCTTATGCAAAAAGCCATTGCTGTAGAATTTCCATAAACATAATTTGTTTAAACCCCAGTTATTTAAGCTTTCTGAAAGATGTCTGTATGTTACCCACGCATATATCCGTTGTCGGCTTAGTGACAACTAGTTTGATTATGAGAAACTCAAGTGCTCAATTTCTAGCACCAGTGTTATGATCCGTGTTGATAACACGAGATCATATTATTCCTGTTATATATCTTGTTCGTGTTCTCTTGTCTTTATTCACCTTTTTCTCTTTTCCTTGTTCATCTTCTTTCTTCTTTTTTTTTCTGTCTTTTATTCATATGCATGACGCGTCTTTCAGTTTTTCCCTGGATGTGTATAATTGTTAGCGTGTTTTTTATCTAAAAAAGACGGGATAAAAATAAATTAAAAGCTAGGTGCAGCTTAACAATTGGTGACCCTGGCATGAGGACATAAACACCTGCACTTTACTTACTTGTTAATCATTAATTAACAATTTGACAAAAACACGTACTAGATTTAATGTAACTACCAGAAACGTGCACCAGGATTATCATTCTCTTTTACCTCTCGGGAAGGTGTCAGAGGATCACTAGAAGTTTTTCCTACTATTTACAAGGGAAACTCCCTAGTTGACAAAAAGCTTCAGGGACAAAATTTATGCCATTCGGCAGGATCTACTGAGAGTAGACAAATACTATAATGATTTATTTCATTGTTGTTTTCTTGTCGAATTATAACCATATTACTGAGTCGTTGACTAAGTCCTTCGATCTCGCAATTTTGGTCTCAGACTGTACCCATAAAAAGTCTTTTATGGTCTCTACCGTGCACTGAAAGTTTCAGTTAGGACGCATATTTACTTTCTGATACAGCAAATTTACAAGAAAACTGAGTTTTTCCGAATGTTTTCTAAAATATACGCATAGACTGTGCATCTGACATCCTAAGAAGAGAACATCCATTCTAGTTGAAGCTTCCAGTATTCGACAGATATCATAAGACTTGTTTTTATGGGTAAAATTTGAGACCAAAACTGCGAGATTGGAATTTTCATGATATACCGTGCACTTAGACAAAGACTCAGTAATATGGCCATAATTCGAGAAGAAAGCAATAATGAGATGAATCATTATAGAGTTTGTCTACTCTGAGTAGATTCTACCAAATGATAAAAGTCTTGTTAGAAAAGCTTTTTTATCATCTGGAAAGGTTTTTCTGTTAATTTTGCACCATTTTGAAGTAACAATGGAAGGTTTTATATTGTAAGTTACAAGACTAAAAATATTCGGATCAGATAAAAACTCTCACTGCCAAACTAACAAATTAAAAATATGAGTTGCCCTTAGGTACCTAGATCGAAATATCTAAATTTTAGAATACATACAGTTTATGCAATGTGCTCATAATTCAACATTTCAGCAGAATTTATTTTTCTGTTTTTGTGGTAGTTATATAGAACTCATCGAGTTACACAAGAAAACGTACTTTTCAAATATATAAAACAGAAGTTTCCTAAAAGTCAGAATTTTGAGTCTAGTTCTCCTTATATTTGAAATTAATGATATCTTGGATTTTTTTAGGTGAATTTGTTTTAAACTTGAAAGATA
Source organism: Rotaria sordida (assembly GCA_905250125.1). NCBI lineage: Eukaryota > Metazoa > Rotifera > Eurotatoria > Philodinida > Philodinidae > Rotaria > Rotaria sordida. Next base: position 11,805 of record CAJNOL010001858.1, on the reverse strand, counting down.
CATTTTCTTATTTAAGTCGACGAGTTCTATCTAACGATACAAAAAAAGAAAAAAATATTTTGCTGAAATTTTAAATTGTGGGCAAATTTAAGTGTGCATCAGCGTCAGTTAAATGTGTGCCAGTTTCTCTTTTAATAATTGAATCGCATGTATACTTAGCATACTTGATAATTAGTTGTTATAGAACAAGGATTCGTAGAAATTAGTACCAAAACTATGAATGTATATTCAGTCCAATTGATAGCAGTCAAAAAGTCATAACTGAAACTGATGCATATCTAATAAGGGAAAAAAGCGAAAATTTCGTATCTATAGATATTTTACTGGTACGTCAAAACCATCCTCAAGAACTTCATATATATCTCAAATTTACTATCAACATATGCCACGAGTATATCCGTTTGGATTGATTCTGCATTAACCTTTCCGATATAAAGATTGAATACATCATCAAATTTCACTATCACTCAAATGTTGAGATACGATAAAAGATGGAGTTTTCGCCATTTTCTCTTTAATATCGAGGCACATTACACACATTGTACACATCTAAATCTTTGAACATTTCAGTCCATGCACACTATAGACACTGCATTTTTGAATTCCTTAGTTTGACACCAAGAGCTTTTATTTGATCCGAATATATCTCCTGTTTTTAATTTATAGTAAAAAATCTTTCGTTGTAAGGTTTTTGTCCCTGTAGTACTGAGCAAGATTCACAAATGTTCCTTTATTCAAATGTCTTGTGATACATTTCATTGATATGTGGTTGTGAGCACTGATTACGGATATTATATTTAAATTTTAGTTGAGTTGAACTTTTGTATTTGAAAAAAAGCATCTTATCTGTGAATCAGCTATAGAATTGGACTACCATATACAATAGCGCTTTATTAGAAAGCCAGTCATATGCAAAAAGTCCGTGGCTAAAGTGAGTGCCTTCACAGTTGATGGACTATTATCACATACACAGAGCTTACTAGCTTCAAGCATAGGTATTTCCACAGGTCTGGCGTAAAATTTCGGTAAGAGTCATTTCAAATGAACGTACCTCGATGGATAAGCATCAGCATCCCAAATTACTATAATACAGTTTTTCCAATCAATTCGTTTTTCCCAGATCGATGATTTCGGCATTTGGCACTTTCAAATAAGACAATCTCGGATGTTTTTCCACGCTGTTTCATTTATTTCTGCGCAAAATATGGCGAAAAACACAGTAACATTGACGCACCACCCTAAACCGTAGATCACTAGGTCAGTTACAATTGGTAGGGTCATATAGCATATCTTCTGACATAGTTCTCTCTGAATTTCAGACGTCAGAATCCGTTGAAATCTGACTTGATCTATTGTAGAGTGCTTCATTTGGTGATTTCTTGCCTATGAAGATCTTGATGAATTCGATAATATTTAACTATTGGACTCTATAAGAAACGATCGGTTTTTTACAGTATAATCAAGCTACAAGGAATCCGTCAAAAACAAGGTTGTATCCTATCGATTTTTAAGGAAGACGCCGGATTTCCAGGTAATTCAGTCTTTTTGAATAGGATCTATGAGCCGAATTGAATCACTTGGGTTGGTCTGCTGCTACTGAGACGAATTTTCATGCTACAAGGCGTGGATTTATGAAAAGAAAACAATGATCATAATAAACTCTCTGATGGGATTCAGTACAGTTGGTTGACCAGATGACCATTTGAGATTTAACTACGTCTGCAATGAATTCATTATTGACTGAGAAAGTTACGATTGAAGAGTCCGCTGTGTCTTCTTAACTTGTCTATCGATTAGCTTCTCAAACGAAAAAAAAGTAGCACTCTTCAGAGAACGAAAACAATAGCGGTGTTTTTGTAAAAAAAAAACAAGTATATTACTCTTAGTCAATCGCGTTCTGCGTCATATATGAAAATGATCTCAAACTTAACGCGATTCCTGTGTTTTGCTCTATTTTGCTTGTCTGAATCAGTTCCTTGTTCGAAGCTTGACTCTAGTCTTATGATACGTATGTTCATGAACAGTTTGGTATAGACTCATGTATTGATCATAATAGATATTCAAATAAATGATGTCTAGTCTCTGTGAATCTGAATCGTCGAATGTGACATGTTGTTTTTCGTTGAATCAAACAGAAAAACAAGAGTTTCGAGCTATTTGGATTGCGACAGTTTTTAATATTGATTGGCCATCGTCATCAATGATTTCTGTTACTCAACAACAAACTGAACTTCTTAATATTTTGAATATGATGGAACGATTGAATATGAATGCAGTTATTTTCCAGGTACAATCCATTGAATGACAAAAGCAATGAATAAGTAATTCTTTTCAGGTTCGACCAGCCGGAGATGCCTTATATGCATCGACTCTTGAGCCATGGAGCATCTATTTAACTGGTGATCATGGCGTTCCACCATCGCCTCTCTGGGACCCTCTAGCATTTATTGTTGATGAGGCACACAAACGAAATATTGAAGTCCATGCTTGGATCAACCCATATCGTGCACGACTCAGTAGTGCAACATACGAACTGGCATCAAATCATATGGCCAAACGATTCGCTACTTATGCCTACTCGTATGCAAATCAAATCTGGATGGATCCAGGTTCTTCTGAAATACAAGATTTTATCGGTGAAGTTGTTGAAGATATCATTAATCGATACGCTGTAGATGGTATTCACATGGATGATTATTTCTATCCATACAGTGATGGAACTGAATTCCCCGATCATGCAACTTATGCTCGCTTTCAAGAGCAAGGCGGAACATTGAATCTAAACGATTGGCGACGTTCGAATGTCAACAGTTTAGTTTATTCATTGAATCGACGGATTCATACAATTCGACCAAAAGTCAAATTTGGTATTTCACCATTTGGGATTTGGAAAAATGGTTTTCCGCCGAGTATTACTGGTCTTTCTTCTTATGATAGTCTTTTCTGCGATAGTCGACTTTGGCTCCAAGAAGGTCTTGTCGATTATCTAACACCTCAACTCTACTGGCAAATCGATCCACCAGCACAATCGTATTCAGCCCTGCTCAAATGGTGGATTCAACAAACATCTAGAGGTCGTCATGTTTATCCAGGCAATGCAGTCTATCGTTTAACGGGAACCACCAATTGGTCGGTCACAGAAATCGTTCGACAAATCCATTTGACTCGATCAATGAGTGATCGCCTTGCTCTTGGCAATATCTTCTTTTCGGCCAAGCAAATAATGCAAAATATCCAAGGAATTCAAGGTCAACTCGCGATACTCTATCAAGAAAAAGCAATTACGCCGATCATGAGTTGGCTCTAAAATGAAATCCATGTATAAAAGAGTACAAATTTGTTTGCATGTTATATAATGAAATCGTGTTAACGGTTTTTATGGAGGGTGTGGATGTGGGTAGGTGTTGGGTGTGGGTGTGAGGAGTGGGGTGTGGGTGTGGGGTGTCGGGTGTCGGTTGTGGGTGTCAAACTGAGGTTATACCTACACTCACACCCGTACTAGCACCCACACCTACATCCATACCCTTAAGTGGCGCCATGGTCAACGATAAATCATATTCATAAGAATAACTGCTGAGTGTTTCAGATCGATTGGACTAGAATTCCTTATCTGATTTGCAAACTACGGAGAGGCTGTTTTCCAAAACATTGTGAAACTCAGAAACTGACTTTTGCTTTTGAGAAAAACTTATTGCTACATATGATGCGATAGGCTTTGACGAACTGGTTCCGTATAACACCTTGGTTTTGTGCCACAAGATCTTTGTTTTGGCAAAATTAACGATTCCGAACCTGAAATCAGATTTTTTTAGGGAACTTACAGCTTTGTCTCTACCCGCTGATACGAATCGCCGCTATGGCTAACGATAAATTATATACAGAAGAATAATTGACGAAAGTTTTAGCCTGATTAGATTAGAATTCATTGTCACGTTCACAAACTATGATACAACCAATTTTAGAACCTACTTTCGGGCCAGTAATTGCTTTTTTCTACTACATTTCTGATTCAATTGAAACAATTTCTTCATACAGTGAAGCTTATCGGTCAATCATTAGGCTCCGATAGTTTTTCATTTTGAAATATTTCCATAGCCTGATAGTGCGTATGATTTATGAATAACTACCAATTTACAAGGATATTTTTAACAGTCGGCATTCTCAGCGTTCGACTTAGTTTCTGGAAATCTTATTTTAGAGTAAGATAGAGTAACCATAAGTGTATTCATTCCAATATTTGAATTTTGGTAGAGAGAACTTTCGATCATATTCGCCTAGTTGCTTGCTGTCAAGAAAAGCCAGTTAGTTCAAGTGTATCAACCGATCAGACCGGATTACTTATAATTCTGGTTCATACCAGTGGAGATGAAAAAGAAATGGATGATAACAGTTAATGATTTTTTATTACTTATGTGTATCAATTACTTTGAGTAACCGTATAGAGAAGTGTCAGATCCAAATCGGTTTGTGCCTCCTATAGAAGGTTAAATATAAGTCAGAAATGATTTCATTATATTTAATATTGATATGTCATTCGTCATTTTCAAGTTCTTCCATCATCTTTTTTGTAGTCAAGACGCCAGGATCTGTTTCGCCCAAAAACTTTGCTTTTATTTGCAGATGTTTTCGAAAACATTTCAATGCTTCTTCTCGTCTTTCCATTCTCAATAGATTATCACCCATTTGATAAAGTGTAGTAGCAACATCAAGATGATCGCCATTCGGCGGATATGCAGCTTGTTGATCAATCAATGTTTTTTCGAACAATTTTTGTGCTCTTTTATACTCACCATTTTTACTGTACGCAGCAGCTAAACAACTTTGAGTTCAGCACACCGAAACACTGTTATCCTTCAAGTGTTTTTTCTTTATCTCACAAGCTTTTTCAAAAAGCTTTATAGCTTTCAAGTTTTCGTCCATATCGAAATAGACATTGGCCAGACAATGTAATCCAGCGGCTACATCCACGTGGTCAGGTTCGAGCAGACGTTGTCGTAGTTTTGCTGCTCGATCATGATATTCCAAAGCTTTATCAAACTCTTTGTACTGTCGATAAAGACATCCCAATGAATCAAGGACGTTAGCAGTTGATGCATGTCCGCCAGGAAAATTCTTTTCCCGAATTTCAAGTGCCTTCTCGTAGTTTTTCATTGCTTCCTCTTTATTGCCTAAATTGTCATGCGCACATCCAATTTCTGCTAGTGTTTCGGCAATAGTTGGATGATCAGGTAGCAGATATTTCTCACTGGTTTGCAAAGCGATGTTGAAATTTTCCAAAGCATCTTTAAATCGGCATAAACTTACATAGATTCCTCCAATGGATTTGTACGCCTCTGTGATCAATGGATGATGGGCAGGCATAAAGCTTTTTTTTATTTTAAGGGCATCAAGATCAAATTTTAGTGCTTCTTCTAAGTTTCCCTTCTTTCCATGAGCCCAACTGAGACCACTCAGTGTGTCGGCAATGTGTCGGTGATCCGGTCGAAGAACTCTTCGTTGCTTAGCAAGAACATCAGTATACAGTGTAATGGCATCATCATATTCACTTTTGAAAACGTATACATTTGCAATTCGGAATTGACCTCGTAGATAGGTTGGATCATTTGTTTTAATTTCAGCTTTTTCAAGAATTTGTATTCCTTTTTGCAACTTGGCAAGAGCTTCATCGTACTTACCAAGGCGAAAGAGTGCGCATCCATGAAGCTGGCAGATTTTTGATCGGTCATAAGCCTTTTTTTCTGGCATGTGGGCAAGGAGAGTCGTAAAGTACTCCGCTGCTTTTGCAAGTTCTCCCATTTGAATTTCTAATCGTCCAAACGTAATTTGTGGATCGTCTTCTTCGTCATTAATGCTCAATAATTTTTGGTATTCGTTTAGTCGTTCACGTCCTTCGTCTGTCATCGTCAGATATACTTTCCAGTAGGGTGATATTAAATCACTCGAATGTTGTGTTGCCACATGAGAACAGAAAGGACGACGTACGTCAGCAATTTTAAATACGGCAGAAAGAATGAAAAGCACTTCACATTCGTCACGAATATGACTCACTGTGCTAATGTCAGCACAAATAGTCGACTTCAAACTCATATCGACATCAATAATAAAAAGTACCGCTTGACGATGTTCGTTGGATGATTTCATAAAGAGCTTGGCGACGTTTTCTTTCTTAGAACTTGAAAAAAAACTGTTTGTCGAGACAAGGTTACCTATATGCGCTTCGAGCAACTCGAGTTCTCCTAAAGTCAATCGTTGACCACGAAACACGCGTTTCAGAGATGGTTTTAAATGCTGCTGCTGATCATGAAGTGTTTCGAGCTGTCCACATAGGTCGAGTATGTACCATCGAAAAATACGCAATGCATCGATATCATCAGAACGTAATGCTTTGTTCAGTAATTTATAGACAAAACTCGATGCTGTATACCATTTAGCGGCTTCTTCTGGTCTGTATGTCTCACGAAATTCCTCAATTTTTTTGAGAGTTTCTTTTTGATCCATATAGTAATCTACACAATTCGTCAACATTTCGGTCATGGTTCGATCGCTGGATGGTAATGCTTTCAAGACATCCAACAAAAGTTGAGTCCACATAAATCGTGCCCCTTCCTTTGACAAGTCGATTATAGAACGTTGTTGCTGATCAAAAAATCGAAGAGCAAGTAGGTGACGGTGTAAGGGTTGGAGGTAATCTTCGACACTACGAAGAAGACTTGAAACATCGCCGAAAGAACGTATACGAGGATCAGAATCTTTTATCTTGTCAGGTGCACCGACAAGGTATATTGCGATGAGTTGAGCGCATGCTTGACATTTTTTGTACACATGTTCCCCGCCATTTCCTAATGACACTCAAATAATTTTTTCTTTTCTCTCATTACTCTTAGTTTTAATCAATTCTATGCATCCATGAACATTTATGTAGTAAAAATAGAAATCAACTAAACGTCGGAAGTCATTTGTAATTGTAGATAATGTTGAATCGACAATTTCATCTAACACAATGAGAGTAACTGTATCATCGCACGTTAATGATACGTTACAGCAAGAATGTTTAGCGGCACTTGGAACGGCAGATGCGTTGTTATTGTCAACGGGTATTTGTAGAATGTGTTGGAAATCATAGTGTTCATGCTGGTCAGATGGTGGCTCCTTTCGACAACAGCAGCAATTGGAAAAGGGTTCACCAAGACAGAGGCACGAAAAAGAATTCATTCTTATATGAGGTATATAACTCAGTATAATTCAATAAACGACATATATTTATTTTATGTTCCATTGTAAGACTAACTTGGAACTTTCCAACTACCATTTCGTTCTCTCCTTCCATCACTTCATTGTGCGTCGAACGGAAAAAGTTAAGCTTATTAGGACGTAGTAAGGTTAATAGATGTCACTCATTGACATTAGCTTTCTCACAAACTATCTTTGGCGTTTCTCATTTTCTTTGATGTTTTCCTTCTGATCTTCGCTGTTATTTTATTAATATCTTTGATCATTGATTATTGATTTTTCTTTTTCTCTTCTCTCCCTTTTTTGCATTAATATTATTATCATCATTATTCTTTTTTTCTGAAAAAAGATTATTACAAGAGAAAATGTATGTGTGTTTTTCTGCCCAAGTTATTTAGAATGCAAGTCAAAGGTAGAGATAGAGTTCGAGTTTTGACTCTGAAACAGACTAGGGATGGTCAATAACCATTATGTCACAGAATAGCTGGTAACAAAAACTTGCGACATTTATTTGTTGGTCAAAAGAAGGCTATTTTGGGTGTGGGGTGGGTGTGTGGGTGTGTGGGCGTGGGGTGTGGCTGAGTGTGGATGTGGGTGTGGGCGGGTGTGCGTGTGATTGTGAGGTGTGGGTGTGGATATTATTATCTTCCTCACACCTACACCCACACCAACACCCTTTCTTTAGGTTGCATTGTAACTGTGTGGATCTTATACAGAACATCACTGTCAGAAGAATCAACAAAAAAAAACGGTTTACCTGAGTTCTGTTCGTCATTTTATTCTTGTTCTCTTATCATTGTCTTTATGAAGTCTCAAAAGCTTCCAAAATATGAGTAACAAATAATCTTGTGAAGATCTAGACAACAAGTAGCATGATCATTAGTATAATGAGTAGCAACTTTTCTATTTCATTCTCTTCAGCAATACCGACAAAGGTGCTTTACATCCTTTCCAGTGCAACGGTAGTCAGTAAAATAAACATTATCAGTCTGATTATCTGAATAACTAGAAGAATAGTTTGTTCAATTGCTCGCGGATTCTGATAACGATTACTCAAACGCGCATCAATCAGGCTGCGACCAAAAATGCAGCAAAAAAAATGCTCATTGATATAATATTCCGTCATTCGAGGACTTTTTCCTTGTCCACACAACAGAAGGTGCGATCTTAGCGATGTCGATCATGTTGAAAAAGAAAATTATAAGTCATCGCTTTGTTTTCTTCTTACACAAATACAAAAACTATGATACGAGCTTCTAGAGTCTTCTGTAATGACCAAAAAATTATATAAAAACTAAATTCAAACATTAGATCAGAAATTAGAAAAGTTCATTAGATTTTAGGCCATGGGATCTAGATGGACCTCAAGTGGTGAAAAATGCATTTGCATGCCCTTTGAGCTCCTATACCATATGACCAATGACTGAGTTGAATCGGCTGATGCCGTCAGTATATTTTACTAACTCTCACAATCGCATACCTAAAAGGATAATCCTCCATACCATGTTACCTACTTACAACACTATAATCAACGTGTATGGGATCCGTATGGACCCCAGGTGGTGATATGAGGATTAGTTAAGAAACAAAAAAACTTATCTTTTTAAATTTTTATTTTTACTAATTGGTACTGGATGTTCATGATGTTACGAAATATTGTACTATATAAAATTTGAAATTCAATCTTTTTTCTGTTTATTAATTTCGTTCGTATACGTTTATCTCTTTATATGGTCAGCAGCAATATTCAAATTTACCATGACTGTATTGCTAGGATCTGTGTTGATGATACGAGGTCATATTGTTTTGGATTTATGTTTTTGTTATTCTTCTCTTCTGTTGTGTTCTTTTTTCTTTTTCTCATTTTCGCTGATGTCGAGTCGTTTTCTGTACATATATAAAGATGTGTGTGTAATTTGTTGTTTTGCATATATTGTCTGTAGCGCGTTTTCCAAAATGATAAATATTTAAAATTATATTAAGCCTTAACAATTGATGCTGATAAACTTGACAACGGATTCGCATTTTACCGGAAAATATTTTCTTACAGACCTATGCTATCAAAATAATATCTTTTAGATAATATCTGTCGTAAAAATCGGCTTAAAAATTCAGAAAACTATACTTTTGAAACACTGCATTTTTTCATATAAAAAACGCAATTCTTCTGTCAAATAATCGTTCTGACAGTTGTGTCTATTGTGAGAATGTTTATACCTAATAGAACTCAATGAAATCTATCAATTGGTATCCTACTTATTCTTATTCAGCAATAAGGTAGATTACTAGCAAGTCAAAGACCGATAGGACAGAGGATATTGAGCCATGCTATGACCACATATTGATACCAAGAGCTGTGTTAACTGAGAAAATATTTGTGTTAGGTAAAGCTCGATGACATCTTAGAATGATATGAAATGTAACAGTGCTCATCAAGAAAAATTTCTCTCCTCTCCCAAACATGGGTTGGATTAGAGTAATAGGGCGTTGAGATGACCTAATATTGGTCTCTTGTAAAATGCACCTCAATCGACCCGAAAATCTTATTTGTTATTCAAGTAGATTAGCTATTTTCTTCGAATTTGTCCATTCGATAGAAATTAGGAATTTTTATATAGAAACGGAATACACATCAGATTGGCATCAAGAGAATCTCATTAGTTGTAAAGTGATTTTAGAATTAATTTATTTTTCCATACATTAGCAACAAACCGTTTCGAAACTTAGACAGGTTATTAAATCAACACAGTCCTATACAATTGTAAGTTATCAGATAATAGTTGTCAAAAATATTAACCAGTAACACATTATTTAAAAGTAATGGTTTGAGTGTCCATCTGTTTGTCTTATTGATGGAGAAATTTTGAAAACAATAATAAGATGTAAAATAGGTTTTTTTAGTAATCAAACTAATGTCTGTCTGTTAAGTGGAAATGATGAAAGATATGTATAAACCTGATTGATATTAGCAATCAGAGAAGTAGCTAAAATTTTATACTGCATTACAGTGCTAAAAAACTTGATTTTTTTACAAAATTCTGCGACAAAGCTGATCGTTGTACACTATATTAAATCAAATAAAGATAATTTGTATTATTCTTTAACAATTTCAATAGTCTATATTAATATAGTACATTCAAAATATTTTATTCTTATATTAAATATGTGTCTTTAACAGTCGATAGCTATATCTTTTGAAAAATACTTCAAAAAAGAAAATGTTATTCAACTAACGAGGGAATGTTCCTAAGTGTCCGATCGCTTTTTTGATCGAGATTGTACTCACATGATAGGCTATGATAAGTAGTGTCAAAGTTTAACATGGTTCAGTTGTCTGAACCGTTGTTATTAAGATATCGAATCTTGAGTTTCGACTTGAAAGTTTGCATAAATAAAACTCTCAACAATACTAGTTCATTGTGAAAGGTTCATTTATTTTAATGCTTCGCATCTGGAGATATCAGTATACAAAGAATGATTGCCTTTTTTATTAGAAACTTTTCATTATTTATATCTCAAAGTAGGGCATACCAAAAATTAGTGACACTTTCCCAATGAACTAATATCATTGAGAGCTTTATTTTGTGCCAATTATTAAGTAGAAGCTCGAAACTGAATTTTCATGGTAAGCTGAGAAAGACCATAGGTTTCGATTAAAAAAATTCAATAAGGATTCGATATCTCAAGCACAAAAGTTCAGACATAACCGAACCATCTGAGGCTTTGATACTGCTCACTATAATCTATCATCTAACGAGGGAACATTCCCAACTGTTACATCGCTTTTGAGTCGAGTGTATGCGCATCATGTAGACCCCAATGATCTATGAATACTCTGAAAAAAGTTCGTGCTGCTAGCTTATTACTGCTGAGATATTGAATTTTTACTGTATGTATAAGCAAAAAGCCGTAGCTCCCTCAGGAATACTAGAAAAACTGAGTTTCGAATTTCAAATTGAAAATTTGTACAGGGACAGGTCTCAATGACCATAGTTTATTGTGAACGTTTCAGATCTTTTGATTGCTCCTAGTCTGAAATAAGAACATCGAAATCTGCTGGTATGTATAAGCTATTTTATTATAGCTATATCGTAGGATAGGAACAACGAAAAGATCTGAAACTTTCAGAATAAACTATTCTCACTGAGACCTATCTCTATGCAAAGTTTCAAGTCGAAATTCGAAACTTAGTTTTTTCTAACGTTCCTGAGGGGGACCACGGCTTATTTTCTTCAACATGCAGTAAAAATGTAATATCTCAGCAGTAATAAGCAAGCGGCACGAACGTTTTTCAGGGTATTCATAGATCATTAGGGCCTACAGAATGTGCATACGGTCGACTAAAGAGCGATATGACAGTTGAGAATGTTCCCTCGTAAGTACAATCTCGATCAAACAACGACTGAACACTTGGATACATTTCCTCATAAGATCATTTCGCTATTTAGCATATATTTACTTGTAAAAAGATAATTATTAAAATAAAAATATCATAAACGATGATTTTTACATATTTTATTTTCATTCTCATTTTCTTTTTACCACATATATTGAAAATTTTGTTTACATATAAAG
>CAJNOL010001857.1:0-52393 GCA_905250125.1 Rotaria sordida | reverse complement strand
ATTCTTCAAGATACGGTTTCTATATTGTTTTTCTCTACTTTTTAGAAAAGCCATAGTCGAGCAAGTAGCTCTCGGCGTACATATGGTAGGAAAGCTGATGAGTTTAAACCCCAAGTAAGTAACGTTGGTTTCCATCGTTGGATGATTGCATTATGTGTTGGTTTTTGTTTTGGTATTTAGAAACACTACTGCTTAGTCATTGACAATCATCGCATGATTATGCCATTTATGAAAAGGAGAAAATCTCTGACAATAACTTACTGTTTTCACAATGTATCTTTTTGTTTCATCTACTAATAATCTTGCATTAATGTGTGATTCAAAGTTTCAAAAAAGTTCTTTAGCGTTTCTAGCTATCTTGATTGCTCATATGTTTTTTGATTTATTAAAGTGTGCCGATCTGTCGCCCTTTTTTTTGGACCACTGTTACTGTCAGAATACGAGTCGTATTCGTCAGAAGCGAATTTTGAAAAATAAGATTGAGAGAGTGTGGGGACGCAGTAGTACAAAGTCTGCTCTGAAAACGAAAAATGTCCACAAATGACTAAAAATTTATTAAAGAAGTTTCCTGTGCTATCAAAAGAAGGGAAGAATTACATTCTCTTTTTCGTTTGCGCATCCAAAGAAATCGATTTAGTTAAGACACATAAAGGTCATTTAAAAAACTATGTTTTAGTAGCCATCAGTTAATGGAAGCAGTTTCTACGCTAAAAACTAATCGATGGTAAGGATAAATAAAAAGAGAAAATGTTTCGATAATTAATATCGATCGATATACCACGGAAGCTGTATGCGAAGCTTATGCTATTATTACTACAATAGAAACATGCTGTGAATTGAATTCTCAAATGAAAATATTTTCCTATACCTAGTTGTTTTCCAAAAGTTTATTAGACTTGAACATCTCCATCAACTCTGGCTCTTGCACATTAGTAGATTCTGTACGTCCGCTGGGTGTCTTCAAGCAAAGTTGAGACGCATACGAAGACTTTTTTGTCGTGGGAAACTGAACTAGAGAATTATCATAGTAGAAACATAGCTTTATAAGAAAAGTCATTCAATCTGACGGAATCGGGAATTTTTCACCTGTTTATTTTAATAAAAAATTGTTTACCAAAAACAAAATATAACGAGGGTCACTGAGGATGTTTGTCATATATTTACTCATCCTCAAATCACAAAAATACATCGGAAAATCAGAATGAATCAAGAAAACGAAATAAAGTCGACAGCAACAAGTTAAAAATGATGATGAATGATCAGTAACAAGAGTAAAACACTAGACGTAATCGCAAAATGAATCGAAAATGCATACAAAAAACTTCTTCTGTTCACCTCCAATATCACATTCATTTACACAGTTTCATAAAAAAAATAGTTCTCTTCTTAGAAACACCAAAATGAATCCGATCAAGATCAATTGGCAACGTGTTACTTCAATATTCGCTGGCTAGCCTATTGTTCCTCAACTTCATTCGGTCATATATATGTATATGTATTTATATCTGGATGCAGAAGTGTCTAGAAAATAGCTTGTCATCAGTTCTGATTTCAATTAAATGAACTGGAAATGAGGTCATCTGCTTTTTGTTTTCGAAGAATGGCTTTCTAACCAACAGCATGATCGTTTCTCTTTTCCACTTATTAGACTAATTTGAAAGACAATGTGATCTGTGCATTCTAATTGAGAATAGGTAATTCTCACAAAACAAACCATGCTAATGATCTCATTATCAAAGGTTCGTCTGTCAATTAATTTAATCTGGCGTTTGGTTGACGCGAGAAGATCATTTCAAACTATGACAATGTAGACATCGATAATTCCACAATGATTGCGGGTGTGTGATCTGATATTCAAATGAGAATTTTCTTTCTCAAATGAACAAACATTGAAATCAGCGAATATTTGAGTGTGTTTTTTGTGATTAAATGATCAGCCAAGACATGAATGTATTCGACAATTATTTGTTGTTTTCAGATCATAGTATGATTCAGAAATTGAAAAATGACTGTTAGAATCGATTCGATCGCTTCAGATTTGAACAATCTTGTGAACGGTTATTTTGATAAATAAACTGTCTATGATAGAAAATTTTCAACAGAAACTGAGACGAATTACAACATTTTAGTCTTCGTTGGCATCCATTATAAATGTTTATTCAAACAAAAGCAGCAATTATCTGAAAGGCAATTTGATTGTATTAATCAGCAAAAGCAAATTGTCTGTCCTCAACTAGCACTTTATTTTTTGTACATTATTCATGACCATTGATACAAGTTTGAATGGTCTAAACCAGAACGGCAAGCATCGCAAAGAATCCTTTTGTTTTTCTGCATGTACACATTTTTAATCTCTCGAATTAACTAAGCAAGATGTCTGTTAATACCGTTGTCGCTTCAATTCTACAGTTGTTCGGACTGATTCTTGGTCTATGATGACACAGAATACGTATCACGATTAGTGTCCGGCGTGACCAACTTTTTTGGTCACGGTCACGTCACGGTCACGAGGGGTTGATCACGGTCACGGTCACGGTCACGGGCTGGGCTCACCGTGACCGTGACCGTGAGTCACGGCCCTTCTTTCTGGTTTCTCAACATGAAAAAAAACTTTCCAGAAAGAGCAATTGCAAAGCTTCCCTAGGGAAAATCTTTGATGTTTCCGTACCAGGTTCTTTATGGATTCAGTCAGCATCTTTCCAGAATTCACTCTTTTTTCCTGAGGAAACGATGAAATCCCGAAAGAAGTGTGTAGCCACGGAATTTCAAGATCCCAGCAGGATTCGAAAAAGGATTACATCAGGACCCTGACCAGGTTACCATTGTTGTTTAACCTGGAATAATTTAGAAAACAAGATGTGGTTGTGGGTATGAACAGAAGTTCTACTTGTATTAACTGACAAGAACAGTCACTGATATGCTCTCTTGTTGACTTTTTGTTGCGATGCTCCTCAGTTTTAGCTGCAAAAGTTGACTGGATCCTTGTATCAAGATCCGCATCAGATCTTGTCTAAAATTTGATAAAATCCTGAGAGAATCCTCTCCATTATCCCTGTTAGGATCCTAAGCAGGATCATGAATGAATCCTTGAAGGATCTTGTATTCATTATCTACAAACACATCTGGTCAGATACGGAAAGAAATCCTAAACAGGATCCTGTATAATTGTGAGAAATCTCGGCAGCAGGAATTGAGCCGGGATCCTGAGGAAAACTTGATAAGATCTTGGAGATTTAGAATCCTGACAGATCCTTGCAAAATTTCTAAAGGAATGAACAGGATTGAGACTAGGGTTCTGTTTGCTATTAAAAGTGATGATCGGAGGAGGGTAGCTTCGCGTAGGTGTCCGTGCTTCCCCTCATGAGTTTCCGAAATCACGAATACTAGAAACTTCCAAATTATTCATAAAAACTGATGAGCGGGTGGGAGACGGTAGCTTCGCGAAGGTCCCCTTACTCCCCCTCAGGGATTTTCAAAATTTCGAGAAAGTTCCCGTGACTGACCGTGACCAAGCTCCAGTCACGGTCACGGTCACGGTCACGATCTTTAAAAAAAGTCACGCACGGTCACGGCCGTGACCGTGACCGTGACCGTGACTCACTGATAGTCACGGCAGTCACGCCGGTCACTAATCACGATACCACATCGAATCGAACTTTGGACTGAGACACCATAACTATGTTCTCGCTTATCCATCTAAAGAAGTCCTTGGCAGTTTGATTGTTAGATTGGCAATATGGAATTATACTACTGATATTTTAATTCTCGAATCATGTTCCAATCGTTGGATTGACGAGAATATTACAGACCATTGTAAAAAACTCGAGATTGAATACTTCATCTATTGAAATGGTAAATCCATGTTAATGGAAACTCACGTATAGTTGTTCACTAAAAAAGTGTACGGCAAACCTCAAGATTGTCTCTTGGTTCAAGTCTCAAAATAGCCTACTTCAATAGTTTTGCGAAATAGGTATTACATGATAGCAGTTTTCAACAACTTTTCCGACATACTCTACCTTCTGACACTTGCCGTTCAAGATCATCAGAAAAGTCGTTTTAAGGGCCCCTCCCTTAGAAAATCAAATTTTTTAAAAAAATATAGGAGTTTTTATCACAGAAAGATGCAACGAAGCTTCCTCTTTCATAATATATAAAGCTTCTTGAAAAATGATCAGATTTTCAAAGACTTATCACACGAAACTTTGACTTGACTACTATATTTTCTGAGAAATTTTCATGGTTTTTAGAGTTTTTCAGTTTCAAAAAAACCGCGCTGCCACTTGCATTATCATTGAATAGAACATTTTTATATTAACCAGCATGTCAGATGGCGTCAACTACCATCATCTATTACGTACTTTAAAACGGTCCACTGGAATACATTAAAAATATATCATTGTAATATGATTTGGTCTGGATTTGAATGAAAAAAACCATTTCTAAAACTTCTTTAGCGATTTTTTCAAAACACGATTTCTAGACAGGAAAATTGAAATAACTCCTCCTCGGTTCGGGATATCACTGATGGTTTTTTTTTGTTTTAAAGATCTTTATCAGAGCTAACTATTCATCGGGCGGATTTTTAATACTTGATTTCAGGGCTGAGAAAAGTGGGATTTACTGTCGTAGAGTGACATTCTATTATGCTTATTTTGCACATCATGTCCACAAAAATGGTCATTAAGAATGAATGAAAGGAAGCTTCAAAATTCCGTCCGATGAAAAGTTGTGCACAGAGAGTAGTTTTAATTTGAAAGCAGATCGACCTCTGTACTCCTTCTAACAACGGAGTTATTTCAATTCTCCTGGAAGATAGAAAAACAAGTTGAAAGTTTGGTCTAGTCAGGCATAACACACTGAAATTTTTACCACAAGCGTTTTCTCACTAGGGTCAATCATTCCTGAGAATTTCAGCCCAAACGGTCCGTTCTAAGTAGGAAATCATTTCCGATGGGAACTCCTTAAGAAAGACAAAAAAAAATGATTTCTTGTTTCATCATATTTTATTCATTTATGTGTATGATCATATATAAAATATACACTTAACGAATGTTGAAACGAACATTGAAGAAAAACGTATGAGAAAACTAATTTTTCATTAAAAAAGACATTTATTTCTTTCGAGAGAATCTTCCTAGCGAGGAAAGATATTGAATTTCGATGCTTGTAGAAAAATAACTAGATCGCTTCCTCTTCTGCATGTTTCTATACATGACGCTATAATAATCTGACGACAGCACACAAATACCAGCTACTTATGGGTACAAGTTCAGCGAAAAAAACAATAACGCTGTGCAACAATGATTCATCATCAATCTTTTGCATCGTTCTGTTTCGGACTATGAAATGTGTGCAACGGGTGGGTCTTTACAAATGTCAAAGCATTTCTCGAGTGACTACAAACTGTATTTTTTTAGAACTTCAAAAGAACCTAAATGGAAAGTGTGGATAAGTCAATGAATATCTTCTTGTAGTCCACACTTTTATCGGCTATGCCCATATCCTCAAATGAAAGAGCATGTCAAGAAACCTTTAAATCCAAAAGTTCAGCTCATTTGGATATCTTTATAAAAAATGATGATCGATACATTTCTTCTGATTATCAGATGACAGTCAATGAAACTGATTTCTGTCTCAAGAGGAAACTTTGATAAATGCAAGTTCACTTTATAACCATATCATCTACTTTATGTAGACCCTGATGAACTATGAATATCGTATGAAGATTTCGGGGTGTGTGTGTGAGTGAGATGCGTCGTCTATTCATCCATACCAACACCATAGAGAATGAAGCAACTGCAACATTCTGTCAACTTTGAATATTTATCAACAAATCAAACCAATCATAATCGAGAAAATTGAATGTAATGGAAACATTGATTCATTTAAATAATTGAAACCAGAGACTAGAATGAAATATGAGTCATTTGCTAGGAATTGTTTGCAATTGAATATTTTCAAATTTAGCATATCTCTGACTATTCGATAAAGTTGCCAACAGACAGTATCATATTTTGCTTAGTATCAATATCAGAAAGTTATATGCTTGTGATTCGTCAAGATAACATTCTAACTACTGTCAGAAGCATTTATTTTGTACATGTACTCCTGCGATATCTAAAATTCACTCAAGCCTCCAACGCATCGAGGTACTTCTTGACATGAGTCACTTACTATTCATTATTGATGCGTTTCAAAGATCAAAACGAGGTGACTGAGATCTCTGATAAAATCCATAACTCTATCTAAGTTAACGTTCAATTTATAATATGTGCTATCATCAGCTTCTTTTTAATTTAAGGTGTGTCTTATATTTGAAGAAATCTTAAGAGAATAGCACTCTAGTAATTCTTCGGTGATCATCGCAAGATATTCTTCAACGAATAGAATTAATATTGTATACTAAGAATATTGATAATGAGCTGTACAGTTCTAGTGAATTATTTGTTCATAATATGTACCATATACATATGGATTATTCGTAGCTTTTCATTGACGAACATGAACATAATTTATAATTTAATACAGTTTAATTTATTTTAAATCGTTTTTTTAGGATTACAATTAATTTTAAAAACAAAAATATCAAATTTGAAATTTTTTAAAAGTAAGAGTAATCAGAGATTTCATGATGAATGATTTAATTTCTAGAAGTTACAATTTCGTTTGTTTTTTGCCTAATTTAAAATTTGATCAAGTTTATGAGATATATGTTCAATATAGCATTCGATATTGACAACGTAAGGTTCAAAAAAGAACCTGAAATTGATATTTAAAAACAAAACTTCGAAGTTTTACTTTTTCTAATTATTTAAATATAAAACTTCAGATTAATTTCTTATTTTTCTAAACTAAACAAAATACTTCTTTTTTCTTTTAATTCTTTAATATTTATTCATGTCAATTTCAACAAAAACTTATATATTTAGTTTTATTTTTAATTTGTTGCAGTTCATGGATTTCGCTTAAAAAAACATTGTCGACACGATGTGGAATGTTCAAAATCATTGGTGACGAAGGTTTTCACTAGGCAAGAAGTTAATGACAAATGAGATACATAAATGAAGATGAAATTTCCAGAAAAAAGTAATGGTAAGATAAGATACATGCAGTCGCAGTTTAACAACGCCGATAACTTTGGACAATAGATGTCAAAAGATGCATGTAGGAACTTTTTTCAGTTAATAATTACAAATACGGCAATACTATATCAAGCAACAAGTAGGCATATTAATAGACTTGTGCTAGACCTCATACTCATTATCTGAGTCAACAATGATGTGCTAACCATTTTCCTGGATTCATTCCGAAGAATCGTTGGTCTCAGAATTCAAACTCATTGGATTATAATTTACAGAACGAAGTAGTTGAAGCTATGAATCGAGATCTTTTCACGTGAAATATTCAATTCATTATTTATGATTTACGATTTTTTTTTGTTTTAATCTTCTTTTACCGATATTTGTATGTATATCGTCAAACACACAATTAAAGACTTTTGAATTAATTAAATAAGAATTTATAATTTATGTGACCTAATTTTATTTTCACATATATTTACCCATTTCCATTTTCATAATCTATATTTTTTAATTACGAAAAAAAAAATACATCTCATACTTGCTGAAGTACTCTGTCATTCTGATTGACAAAAAAAGAAATAATGATTCTCATATTTTCGATCATGTGCTTATTGTCACTAGATATATTTCACTAATGTGAGAATGATGAAAATAAAATTCAGGTGAAACAGAATAACATAAGATAAGATACTCATTACTTTAGTTGATAACATACACGCAAATATTCAATTTATTCTATTCTTTGTCGATATTAACTATGTATTCATTACTTCGAACTTTAGTTATTTTTGGAATTCTGGTATCATTACTATTAATCCATGCAACAAAAGCTGGTTCGATTCTCTCAGCATTGGATCATAAAACTATAGACAAGGAGAAGTGTAGTCCACCTGGTGCTATATGTGGTCAAGATCCACCATGTTGTAATCCCAGATGTAGAGTTAATTGGGGTGGTGCTTGGTGCACGTGAAATAGAATACTTTTAACATTCAGATTATACCCAATAAACATGATTGAATCTTTTTTATTTCTCTTGATCTTTAACAACTAATAAAAACAGAGATAAATTTCAAAAATACACCATTAAATGCAAAATTGAATGGACTACATTTTAGTATAAAGTTTGTTTTTTTTTTGGAAAATTATTAATTATTAACTAGAAAAATGCTGTGTTATAAATTTTGATCTTCAAATATACTGTTAAACAAACTAATTAAAATTTAATTAATATTCTATTAATAATTAAGAAAAGTGAGCTTTAAAAGCATAGATTTTAGGACTTGAAAAAAAATAACCCATCTTTTAGATCAGACTTTGTGAAAGTTATCTGTTTGTTTGGTAACGATATAATCGTCAAAATATTGAAAGTGTCTAAAAGTTTTGCCTGTTAGAGAAAATGTGAAGATCCTTCGTTTTCTTCAGGTTACAATCAATTAAATCTAAGAATTCATGATTTCTGTAGATCTTAACTCTAACTTTATATGGCATGCAAAATATATGATTTATCTCCTTTCTTTTCAAAAAAAACACAAAAGTAAAATGTAGAAGTAAAAACTTGAACTCCTTTCTCCCGATGATCGTGAAATATTTTTCTTGTGTGGCTTTGTAAAATGTGACAAACGTTGATATACGATCAAAGATCGTCTCATGATACTACATGTATTACTGCCTTATTGTATTTCAGCAGGATTAAATAAAAACAAATGGTGAAGAAATATGTCTCAAAATAGATAGAATAAAACAATCACTCTATGATTAGCAAGAGTAGCTGCACTGTGTTTCACATTTTAATACCACCGGGATTACGATAACAATAAAATTAAATATTGAACTTTCTGTGATTTTATTCAATTTATTATATCAAAAGACAAGTGATTTATTGATCAATTTATTTTACAACAAGAGATATCTATTCAATTTTCAAACAGAGATAATAAATAAATTCTAAGTAACAATTCCTAGTGTAGGTTTCGCTCCGAAAACATTCAATTAGTCAATATAACCAACAAAATTGTATCTCTTTTATAGAAAAAAAAAAAATTTAGATTTCAAAAACAATTGATTATTTTTAATGAATTATGTAGAAACATCAATATGGTTTGATATATAATCATCTGGTTTTTTCTCACAAAAATATGTACCATTATTATTGAAGAAATATTTTCATAGTCAAAAGAATATAAATAACTATTAATATTATGAGAAATTAAATAAGTTTATCAGCCAAGTATTCTGTTTCTAGATTATTAAAATAATAAATAGTACAAAAGTTCTGTTTTCATTTTGCTTTTAACATTACATTGCAATGAAATATCGTAGAGAGACTTCTTGAAGATTACCCGACAGGAAAGTTGATACCACTGTCGATCATAGGCAAAAAAAATAATAAAATAAATTCTTCTTCGAGAGTAAGAAGTTGTCAAAAACTAGAGATTTTACATACAAAAAAAAACAAAGGTTATCGACTCCTCTGTCAACTAATATTTTTTGGAATCGAGATACAGTTTATTCAAACAATAAGGTGTCTTCGTATTGTAAACACTAAAATAGTTTTGTGAAACACAATTTCAATGGAGTGTTGAAGTATAGGAGTAAAAAGTTGAACTCCTATCAATCAAATTTCGTTATACTATACAAACTATTTCCTAATTGTATTTTTAGAGAAAAATGATATTTTAATCCCATAGGAATTGCGTTCATAGCTTTTTCTAATTAAAATTTTTATTACTCAGTATTATTAACGCTAGATTAATTATTTTAATATCATACGAAAACTTTTATTGTAATGGACAAGTCAATATGAATATATATAATGCTCGAAAACATCAATAATAGATAATAAAAAATGTTAAATAAATATGTAAATCATGATCGATGTTGCTGACGGGTTTTCGGATGGTTTTTCTGGCCTCGAAGAAATGTTTCTAATTAAATTTTTTTCATATATTTCAATGCTAGATATTTTGCTGTTTGAAATACAAAAAGAAATAAAAAAGTCTCTATGATATTTCATAACAACACTATGCAAAACTTTTGTATCATCTACATTATAGATAAAAAATAAATTTGTAAACTAATTTATTCATTTGAAAAGATTTAATTATCCATTGATAAAGAAATAGCACAATTTTTATGATTATTATTAAAAACAAGAGGGAATCGATATATAATAATCTATTTGAACAATATAATTTTACTCGTTGTTCAATACGATTTTTCCCTTCTAGTTAAGAATTAATCTACATTTATCTTATGATAAATTACTTAATAAATGTCTATTGATGCTAACATTTCGGCATTTTCTACCAAGAATATATGACTATTATTGTAAACAGAAATATCCATGGAACTTTCAGAATGATTAGTACTATTTAATAATCATCATCCAATGAAAATAAATTTATTTATATCTACAATATGAAATGTTTTGATAGAATTTGAAAATTTCGATCACAGACTATGACAGATGCTGTTGATATAAGATCAAAGATCGTATATCAATGAAATCTCGTTATAATCTATGAATTATTACCTAATTACATTTCTGGAGAATGATGATGAAGAAATGTGTCAATAAAGCAATCTCCTGTGATTAGCAAGAGCAGCTACATTGCGTTTCACATATTAACCCTTTAGGAACTTCGCTTACAGCTTTTTTTTAACTGAGGATCAATGAATTTTATTAACAAAAGTACCTACCTGACGAATAAACATGAATTTTATCTCCCTTGATAAACATTTGTTGAGGAACGAAACAGAGTATAAACTTTTTAGACTAGAATGACGAGGAAATCTCTTCAGCTGCTTCGTTCCTATCGGAAAAGTCGTATTTTCGAATTTTGTTCTAAAACTTTTTGCATATAAAGAACTCAACTAGATGTAGTATCTATACGCAAAAAAATCAGTGAAATCAGAAAGAAGTAGCTGAACTAGTTGTCTCGTAAGACCTATAAAAAATAATATCAATGCATAATTTGTTCAATTTTGTGTACTACGTAAGTTTTCTTTGGTATATCAAAATAGACTTAAGCCTTGTGCTATATTTTGCATTTCATATAGAAGTTCATCAGTTGTCATCTTGTCGCTTCTA
This sequence comes from Rotaria sordida, assembly GCA_905250125.1. NCBI lineage: Eukaryota > Metazoa > Rotifera > Eurotatoria > Philodinida > Philodinidae > Rotaria > Rotaria sordida. The sequence goes on along the minus strand of CAJNOL010001857.1, from coordinate 41,218 downwards.
GATAAAAGTTAGCGCAATATTATGTTTTTATTTATTGTTCATATTGTGTGTAACTTATTCTAATGTTAGTAGTTATTTTTTGTATTCTGTCAAACTCTAAGAAATTTAGTAAACAAAAGTAATGTATAAATTCATAGATGATACCATCAGAGTAGATATTATAAACTTGTAAACTCTTCTCAAAATGATTTATTTGAATAATTAATCATGTCTTTGACTTAATCTACGTAATGTATTCATTATAGGATAGTTCTTTTCAACTATGCAATTCATTCAGTGATATTTAAGCAGTTTATCATAGACATAAATAATGAGTTTCCGTTTTATGTCAGGTCTGAAACATGTTTATTCTTATAATTATTCTTTTTTTTCTATTACTTAAATGTAAAAATACGCTTACATTCTTCTTCTTTTTTTCTCGCTATTATGAAAGTATATAAAAATTATTATATAAACATATTTCTAGATTAAACGATTACAATCATGGTATCACAACGATTTTATCTCATTCTTATTCTAGTTATGGTTATTATGCCTGCTAATAGTATTCACTATGCAGGAACATTAACTGGAAGAGAATGTATAGCTTGTAAGTTGCAAACAAATAATAAATTATTTTTGTTCATTATCTAATTAATTATATTTATCTTAGATTATGCATCGAATAATGCTTATAAAAATCTTCAAGCTTTATTTAGTTGTCCAAAGAAATGGCTAATAAAAAGCAGAAAAAAATTTCTCATGTAGACACGCATGTTTCACTCGTTAATAATGAAGATTAATAATGAACATTATTTTTGGACTCAATAATTATTCTTTTCTGTAAATATATATATACCAGTATTGCATGGTGTTCATCTGTATTTATAGATATTTCTATTTCACAAATAAATGAAAAATCCGCAGTCAATATAAATAACATTTTTTCGGTTGTTCTATCGACGTTTTTCTTAAATAACTCAATTGAACATTTTCTTTGATACATCGAAAAATAGAAAGCTATATCAAATACATATAAAATAAAAAGCAAAAACAACAGCACTAAATATATGTAAAATGATACAAATAAGAATATTGAAAATAACTGTTTAGAACCTTCTTACAAATACACTAAAAAAATCAGAATAAAATTAATGATAATAACATTAATTGATAATATTTCATTTAAAAAACAAGACTTTTCGTTTGAGGTGTATGCAAGGGGGAAACAGCGGACTTCAAGACTTCAAGACTTCAAAAGACTTCAAAAGACTTCATCAGACTTCAGCCGCTATGACTTCATATTTTCACAAGACTTCTAAAGACTTCTAAAGACTTCTGAAGACTTCAAATGACTTCGCAAGACTTCATAAGACTTCGTATGACTTCATGGGACTTCATGGGACTTCATGGGACTTCAAAAGACTTCCAAAGACTTCGTTAGACTTCACAGACTTCGTGAGACTTCACGGACTTCATAAGACTTCACGGATTTCATGAGACTTCAGAGACTTTGTAGGACTTCTTGAGACTTTATAAGACTTCATCAGACTTCATAAGACTTTACAAGACTTTATAAAACTTCACAAGACTTCACAAAACTTCACAAGACTTCACAAGACTTCACAAGACTTCATAAGACTTCACAAGACTTCACAGGACTTCAAGAGGCAGATTCCATGCGTATCAAAAAACCTCATAGAAATTACATGAAACCTCTATAACATGCAAAAAAACAAAACTTATCAAATAGTAGGGGTGTCATTTATCGTTTACTTTATAATAAATATAAATTATTTATCATTTAATTTACGCGTAAATTAAATGGAAAATAAATATATATTGACACCCTTATTCATAACAGAGTAACTAGTGTCTTCCGAGAACCACGAACAGGAATGATATTGAAAATTGATTGCTCCCAAAAGTCTGTTTTGTGGAACTCACGTATATTTTCGAAGAAAATAGTGAGTGTAAGTTTTCAGTTCGAGGTTTGGCGGCTCCCCCTCCCCCCCACCCCATTACAGACAACAACCTATTACAGACAGCCCCCCATTACAGACACTCCTCATTACAGACCTTAGCAACGAGGATTAAATAATGGATAAATAAATAAATATATACATATATAATAGTTTCATTTACCATCTAATTCAATGCTTATAATAAAAAAGAACAAATATAGAATTAAGACAAAAAAGAATGTGAAAAACGAAAAATGCTGAACGAATAGCAACAATAAAACGAAATATAAGGGCGCCCGTCAGAAAATTAAAAAATTTAGAAATTCTTGATATTATACGTTCTATATTTCATGTTAGTATAATGAAGCTGAAGAACATACGTGAGTTTTACATTTCAGCCCCAAAGAAGTTGCGCTGACAAGCTTTTCACCTATTAGCGGGTGTAAAAGTAAAGGGAACACGCACGCTCAAACTTAAACTCACATGCTACAAGAATTAAAAGGGCTAAAATATTCTTAGTGTAAGTATGAAGGCATGGACGTGATACTAATACTTGAGACCCTAAAACTTTAACCATTCTACTATTTTCTTCTATCAAGATTCAAATCGTTTGCGAATAAGTAATCATTCTTTCTCGTATAAATTCTAGGGTGTGGGGTGTGGGTGTGGATGTAGGGTGTGGATGATGGTGTGGGTGGTGGTGTGGTGGGTGTGGGTGTGGGTAATAATATATTATTCATTCACATGCACACCCACCCACACCCCATGCCCACACCCTCAAGAGACTTCAAGAGACTTCAAGAGACTTCATGAGACTTCATGAGACTTCAAGAGACTTCAAAAGACTTCAAGAGACTTCATGAGACTTCATGAGACTTTATGAGACTTCACAGACTTCAGAGACTTCAAGAGACTTTATGAGAATTCATAAGACTTCAAGAGACTTCAAGAGATTTCAGAAGACTTCAAAAGACTTACAAGACTTCATGGGACTTCACGGCTGAAGTCTCTGCTGTTTCCCCCTTGGGTGTATGACATTGATATACATATTAAATTTCATTTTATCAAATTTACAAGAGATTAATATATAATTATAAATAACTGGAAAAACTAATTTCATTTTTAGTCTGTTTATCTTTTTAACTGTATTTCATCAGATTGGTATGTCAAACAAAAAGTTTAGATTGAATATAGATTCCGTATCATTTTTCTTCTATATTTCAATTTCTAATAAATCCTTCAACGAATGGTTTGTTTAAAAATCAGTTATCAATCAGTCGAATATGTACTCTTTAGTTTCTTAATAATTTACTACATATTATTATGTTTAATTACAGACAATACTCGAAATTCAAGTACGGAAATAATTTCATGTAGGATAAAGTATTTTACATGAAACTGTAAATCAAATGCCTAGGTTATTTTTTTTCCTTCTGACATGTTTTTTTTCATTTTTCATTGAGAATAATGACACATAAACTATTCATCCATAGTTAAGTCTATTGTAGACTACAAAAGTAGTGTAGTAATCTGCATCCCTTCCGTTACTATAGTAAAAAAATTCATGGCAAGATCACGAGAGTCTGTTAATTCTGGTAATGTAATTCAATGTATTATCTAGAAACGCTGTAACCTGTTCTATGTCAATTATTATAAACATTCTTTATATATAAGAAATTCAAACTAACTATTTCTTAGAATATCAAAATGATTACTATTATGTCGATTCGTTTTTGGTTGATTTTTATGATTGTTATATTTGTAATGATCATTGATGGTTCTTCTTTTATAGGACCATTAACAGAAGATGAATGTAAAGAATGTTAGTAAAATTTTCTATTTATTTATTGTCAAATTTTTCTCTTTTATTAGATTTTGCATCGTATAATGTTCATAAAAAAACTGCATGCTTATTTTAGTTGTCCAAAAAAAAAATTATGATCAAAACTTAGAAGATGGGAGTCATACGTAGCAAAACGTTCATTGAAATTTATTGATGATCAACAAAATCATTTTCTAATTTTCAAAAGAATAAAAATAAAATAATTATTACTTGTACATTTATTTAAATAATTCTTTTCTATATAATAAATAAAAACAAAAAAGAAATTTCTTATACAATTTTGTCTTTCATGATTTCTTGATCAGTTAAAATAAAATGATTAGATTTTAATTTTTAATGATATTGATGAGAATAGAGCAAAAGAACAAATCAATAGCTATTTATTTATAACAGTTTTTTACGCACATGAACTGTTCCAAGAAAAATACTTCGTGCATTTCTCTTTACACATGACATGCAATCACACTACGCTTCAGGATTTCAAGAATCAGAAGATGTAAGACAAAATGCATGCAAAAAAAAACACATCTGACAAAGAGTTTTAAAATAATTTTATCTTCTGTAGTATCAAACAAAAAGACGTCCGAATTTCTTTTCTTTCGAATTGCTGAAAACCATAGGTCGCTAATTGTTGCTGTTGTCGAGTTAATAAGCTTATGGTGCTAGGATAATTCGTCACAATCACATAATCCAATCATAATTTATATCTATTTTTCAACAATGAAGTGATCTATTCAATTAAGTTTAAAACGTGTAAGTCAACGACTATAAAAATTATTGGAAATATTATTGGTGGTTGAACTTTGATTTTTGATCTTGAACAGTACGATAATCTTCTTGTTCGAATAAAAAGTTAGTTTATTTGAGCTATGCGAGTGGTAAAAATTTTCCTATACCAGTAGACATGACACTACACCTTTCTTTTAATTTGTGTTACAGTTCAAAGCTTCTTACAATGGGAAAATAATTACTTTGAAAGGATTAGCCAAATTTAGCGTTCATTGAAGAAAAGCAAATTTAATGTGATCAGAGAAAAAAACAACTTTTAATGAATTTCTATTTTTAAATCTTTGCATTTGACGTACAAATTCTGTTATTTTACATATTTAAAACTAAACTAGTCGAATTCAATCAATGATTTATACAATGCTAGAAATAATTTTGATCATACCTCGTAAATCGAAGGTTTTTTTTTGCATCCTATTGACATTAATTATGGAGTAGGAAATGGATCCAATGTTTTATCTTGCTAGGATTCTTTATAGTAATGGCATATCCCGAAAGCAAAAATCTAAGTTTAACTATTAGTAATACTTCCAATAATTTTTATAGTTATTGGCTTACATGTTTCAAACAGAATTGAATAAGTCGTTTCATTATTGAAAAATAGATATAAATTATAATTGAACTATATCATTGCGATGAATTCTTCGGTCGCCTGAGCTTAAACTTACCATTCTTTAATTCTGATGTGGATATTAGTTGCTATCATTTGCTATTTAGATGATTTACATTACATAAACATCCAGTATTTAATCTATAGATGTTAATTATTTTTCTTATTATTGCTCTAAGATATTCATTAAAATAAAAATTAAACAATATTCTATTCGTCTATTATTTCCTTGTTGAAAGATTTCTTGAACAAATCTTTATCATATTTACTACCTAGGTTTATTCTATGAAGATCTTGTTGATCAAACACGAGAAGACTATAGATTTAATATTGTCAATATAAAGATAGATCAATCCAGTTTCATTGTCAACCTCCTCAGATATCAGTTAACGATTTCAATGGCCTTTTATCTATAGATATTACATAGTGTTCTAATAAACATTCTAAAAGAATTTTGATTTGATTAAGTTATCGAATTTTTTTCTAGAGACACCAGATTTTCGGAAAACTTGTATTTTCGAATATTGATCTGAAACTTAATAGATATAGAGAACTGAACTAGATTAACTTCCATAAGAAAAAATTTATAAGTTTTGAGCGAAATCTTATCGAGATATGAGAATTTCAAAATATAGATCCTTACGCAGGAAACTAGTCTAGTTGAGTTTTCTATATGCGCAACGTTTTAGATCAAAATTCGATAATACGATTTTTCAGAAAATCTACGGCTTCCAGAAAAACATTCGATAACTTAATCAAATTCAAATCCTTTTAGGATTTTTATTAGAACACTATGTAATATCTATTTAAACAAGACAAATAAAGCTCTAACTAAAAACAACGCTTATCTTCTGTTAAATTTCGATTGATAGTCAATATCTAATTGCATTAGTGTTAACTCTTAGAACTTTGATTAAGAGTACTACGAATCAAACTAGAATTATTATTCAAGATGACAAAAATTAAAAATTTGATCTAATTGATATTTATTAAGTAAAAAAGATTCTTTTTTCTTAACTCTATTGTATACAGAAGTTTTTCACATAAAGCATTAAAAATGTCATACTTTTTCTATTCTGCACTTCCTTTTCTTTTTGTCGTTATTTAATAGTACAAAAAGTATTAATAGAAAAAAAAAATGAACCTAAATGTCTATCAACTTTCTTTTTAATAGATATGTTAGCGTGACAAAACATATCATAAGAAAGCATGTGCAAGATGACAGTGATTCCTAAAGCTATGTTTTTATGTATATTGATATGAAACAAGTGAATGTTTGAGATTATTAAACGAATATTAAGAGTATTGATTCTTTACTTTAAATTAAATTTACTGTTTTCATTCTCAACAGAAAAAAAGCAGTAGCAAAAAATGAATGATATCATATTCAATACAAGTACAATTAAATCATGTTTCTTTTTTCTATGATTTCATCATAAGGTTACATTATTTGAATGTGATGATCTAATTAAAAACTTAAATGAGCATAATTTTTTTTCGACTAATCGAATGCCTAACGTAAAGTAATATTTTATTGATATGATTGAAACTATCTAAAGCGATTTAATCTTTAACAATTTTATTGACAAGAATTTATTAATATCTAGAAAAACAGTTGTGTGCCATGAATACATTCATCTGCATGATAATTCGACATTTTTAAATAAAAATTTGTCATAGAATTGATTCAATTATTCGAGAATAAAAAATTTTCAAAGTTCATCAAGTCAATATTTAATGGTTTGTTTGAATGATCATTGAAGCGTGGAGAGAATATGTTAACTTTTTCATTTTCTTATTACATTGGTCAATATGTCATACAAATGAACAGCCAACAAGCTTGTAATAAAAAACGCTTAATATTGATTTCTTATTTGGTATAGTTATTTCAACTCAAGATCATTTTCCAAGTAAAATCAAATAGATGATAAAGAAAATATCTTAATATACTTGAAACTTCTTTAGATTTTCTTAATTTGATAATTAGTCATGAATAATATTGTTACGTAGATCAGTTTTTAATCATTCAAATAATGATTTGTATCATTATATTATTTTGATGGAATAAGAGAGAATAAAAGTAGATGACTTCATATCTTATAGAAATAATTTTGAAAATATTCCGCAAATTTTTAGATTTTAAAAATAAAATATACGAAAATTTTCGTTTTTTCATACCATTTTGACTTCCATGATATAGTTTATAAGGAATGATTATCATTTTATTCATACAAATTATTAAACACATGTCATAAGTAATTATTATTTATTAGAAAAAAAAAGAGAACAATTACTAATCTCTAGAATCTAACATATGAATACATTTTGATTTTAATCATTGTAATAAATTTTTTTTTCCCAGTGAAGAGAAATACCACTAATTATCATTTTGTCTTTTTTTTCTATATTGAGTATTAATAAATATTCAATAATGTATGTGTCTATAGAATATCAATTTCATTTTATTAATCATTCTATCAGCTGTTTTCAAAATGAATATAATAATCCTTATATTAATAAATAATTTATTCGTGAGTAATGGGTTTTTTTTTATGTTGCACTTTCTTTCAATAAATGTACTTAGCTGCATATATTTGCTGTTCTCTACTATTTGACAACTAACTATTTTATAATATACTTATTTAAGTTCGAGTGCATCTTTGATTATGTTGGAAAAAGTGAGCGTAGGCGTTTTTTTTTCTTTCTTCAACTATTAATAATAATTTATTGTTTATTTAAAACATATTTATTTAATTTTATCTACTACAATAATCTGAGTGTGGATAGTAATACGAATAGGTTAAATTGAATATAGAAATTCTTAAAAAAGAAGATACTTTTTCATGCTCTGGTAAACTATTGTTGATTTAGCTTTAAAGAAGATGGCGTGCAGGTAAATTCGGTTCTTTTCTTTTTCTTTTGTAAAAAAGAAATAGATTATTTACGTATGCATTACTCATTTTCTTGATGAAATTTTATGGTCATTCAGTAGAATTTATATATCAGAAGATGTTAATTTAGATTTTGTATTTTGATTTGTTTATAATAGAAAGTTTTCTTTTTTTGTTTGTTTTTTGCTTTTAGAATTATTCATTATCAAACAAAATGTCGTTTCGAATTTGGCTTATTATATTTTTATTACTGGGTATTTTTATTTGTAATTGTTTTTGTAATTTCGGATATCGTATGGGTCCATTGACTGAACAAGAATGCAGAGAATGTAAATAATAAATAGAAAATCTTTATTAATTTATTAGTTCTTTTAATTCTTTTCATTTGATATTTAATAGATTTCGCATCAAAGGATCTAAACAAGTTTTTTATAGCTTGGTCCAAATGTCCAAAAAGATTTCGACCGAACAATATATAGAATGTTTGATATTTAAATGTGCTCTTTTGATTATAGACAAAGATCATCAATAATATTCGGTTTTTATCAGTATACAACTTGTATAGACCATATGCATTATATATAGATATTTTCATTGAATTTACTCTTTGGGTTTTTTTTTCGCGTATGAAATATCCATGTATGCTTTCTATTATTCGTTTGCTTTTATGAATTAATTCAAGATAAATAAACAATCAATTTTTGTTTTTAGAAGTCTTCTTAAAAAAAAAAGACAAATGTATGAAAACTGGTCATAATTTCTATACATAGCATAAAATCAATTCAAACCTCTCAAATTTTTCAACCCAGAGGTGTTCTACGTGTTACATTGAATAGAATTGAAGAATCAATACTAATATATATATAGATTCCAAAATTGTCTGTCGCAGCATGCAACGAAATATAAATTTTAATAAATGAAAAAAACCATGAAACGATACAATGTCACGATGTAGTATACTCATATAAACCATTATAAAATAATACATACTTTAGCTATAGTATAAAAAAAAAGATTATATCGAAGAGTAAAGACACGTGTTCTCTAATATATCAATCGTATGCGATTATTTTTAGCTTATTATTCAAGTGTATAAACAAAAATACAACCATTAAAATAAACCAATATGTATTAAATTATTCATTCCTTTTGTTTAAAACTATTTAAAAATAGTTTCTTATTCTCTCGTTAGTATTTATTCGTTTTTCTAACGATGATAATTTATCATCGACTTGACAAAAAAAAAAAAAAACAAATCCTTTCATACGTATCGAATATTTATACGATGTACATCGAGAGTGATAGTAACCAAAAACAATCCAACGATTTGTTTTTTTTTTTATTTTCATATCTCATATATGCATTACTCGCATGAATAATAACAACAAAACAGACCTTAACAAATTAATGTCCTTAAGTTTTGTTTTCAAATATTTTCTATTTTTTCAGATTAATATAATACAATGGATTTGAATAACTTTGGTTCTCAACAGTTAAATGATGGTTCATTAAATCAAATGCTTGAACAAGTTGGTATTAATGATGTTGGTTCATTTTTAAATCAATTTCGTAATCAAGCACAGAGAGAAACTCAACGAAGTCATCAAACATCAAGAGATGAACCTGATGATGATCAACCAAGGGTAGAAAAGAGAATATGTCGATTTTTTTGTTTTGTCTATGTAAATATTTTAATTTTTTTTTGTTTAGTCTGGTGGTGGACAGAATTCTCTTGATATGATTCAAGGTGCAATGAATGCTTATAATACGTTTTCAGGTGGCAGCGGAGGTAGCAGTGGTAGTGGCGGTGGTTTTTTTAATAATATTAGTATGAGAAAATAATTATAGATTTAAAAGAAATTACGAATTAAAATTTTTTTTTTCTAGGTTCAACATATCAAAATGCACAAAAAAATGTATGGTTTATATAAACAATTTGATAGAAATGGTGATGGAAAAATAACAGCTGACGATATACAAATATATCTTCAAGAAGTTGGACTTGGTGCTGCTTCACCATGTAAATATTAATAGAAATTATAATGTTTTGTTTATTTATTTATTTTTTAATATTGAATTATTTAGATTTAGCAAAAGCATTGTTTCAAACAGTCGATCAAAATCATAATGGTTCACTTGATTTTACTGATTTAATGGCTTTAACTGCTCTCTTAAATAAATTATACGGTCAATATGGTGGTTTTCCTCGATAAATTTTTTCAAATTTGATAAATAAACATTAAGAATTCTTTTTTTTTTTTGTAGTTAGATTATATAACCTTATTCTATTGATGTTTGATTAATAAATAAAATATACTTCCGCTATACCAAGATCAATGATGAAGGGATTTTAATTTCTTATAAAAAGCTTAAGAGTATTGGCCTCTCCATTTCGTGACCCGAAATTTTTGTTGTGTTTTTTTTGTACATTGTTTCATATTTTTCTCAAACCAATTTTTTCATGAAAAAAAAAGTGCAGAAATGTCCTCGTTTCTCCGGCCTTGTATATTCGATGGAACTGAAACTTTTTTTTACATTTACTACACACTGTTTAGGATGGGTATTTTTTTTTTACTGTTCTGCTGATTTTTCATAGAACTTACAAAAAACCTCTATTCAAAACCAATCATAGGTATTTTAGGGTTTCTTCAATATTTTTGCTTTTCTATTCGAAAAGAAAAAACAAGATATCGACCCCAAACGGTGTCTAATGTTTGTAAAAAAAAAATTTCAGCTTGATCGAACATAATTTCTCGAAGAAACAGGAGGTGACCATTGCCATCTTAGTATATCATAGAAGACAGCACCAAGGATGACAACTTTTGTTCTACTCATCGAGATATATTATCTGCTCTAATATTTCAAATAATCATCCAGGCTATTGACAATCAATACCATTCGTTAAAGTCATTTATCGAATGTTTTTGTATACTCTTATTTATTCAAAGAATTTATGAGCTTGATGCAATAATTTATGAGAATAGAAGTTAATGCAAAAAAAAAAATAAATTAAAAATGTAATGAAGTATACAATTAATTGAAACAACCATCAATACAAAAATCTATATTACAATCTTTACACATAATTTTCTTAAATAATCAAAAAAAAACTAATTTGCATTATTAGCTGTATCAATCATGTGAATGTTAAAATTATAATTAATCATTGAAAATGAGTTTTAGAGTTATTGCATTATTTCTTTCGGTAAAGTTCATTTGAGGACTATGAATAGTTGATAATATCATGATTTCTCGTTTATCATACAATTTCAAAGCTAATATGTTCTCCGTATTTTTATAAACTTGTTTGCCTTTTCCAATTTTAGTTTCGACTTCAAATGAACCCAATCTATCTTTTCTTAGAGTTTCACACGCGTCAATTGATCTTTCAAATAGTTTCTCAAAAAAGAGTAACATTTGTGAACCAATTTTCGATTAAATGAAGAAATTATAGAATTATCAGAAATTTATTCCTACTCATAATACTTTCAAATATAGGTGTTGAGATCAATTATTCAATAGATCAATAATCTTTCATTCGACTTTTCTTTGTATCAAATATTAACATATAAAGCACTAAAAACTTCGGATATGATAGTATTAATTGTTTTTGAAATATCTTTCAGATAAACTTTCCTATTGCATTGAATATAAATAATATCTGTTTGTCTCTTCAACAATGTTTTCCATCGAAGTATTGTCAAATATTAAACGAAAATAATTCAATGAACTATTTTCATCAAGTTTTGGTAAATTGAAATTGATATCAGAATCATTTGAGTCAAATAAAATTTATTTTAATTTGAACATCTCATTTTTCCATGTTCTTTCTTCGATCGGTTCTTCTGTATCTTGCATGTCTTCTTCTTCTTCTTCTTGTTCAAAATTCGATTCATTATTATCAAAACCAAAAATAGAATCAGTCACTGATGTAGCATCTGTAAAGTTTTTACGGACGATATCTAAATGATCGATAATAGTGAGATTTTGAGAAGTTCGACTAGAGAAATTATGACATAAAAGAGACGACACATAAAATCGTCAATGTAGAAAATATTTTGAGATGAACAGAAAATTTTAATAGAGTATGTAAGATTAGTTGCAATAAATAAAATAGTTATCCTGTGCTCTGAAATTTGATTTTGTCAAACACATTACATTATTTATATTATAAAAATATCCAATCCCAGAATTATAGGTGTAACGATGGGTTCCACACAAACTAATAATAGTGTCTTATGATAGATGATCTAGCATGTGCTATGAATGATGACGGGCCTAGACTATTTCATAACGTCTATCTATGTAACATGCATATTGAAATAAAATTCATACTAAAAATCTTAATATCTTAATACATACGAACGGCTAGGCATTAGAAGAGCTTTTTATACAAACATAAAGTACCTTCGCAACTACTTTTGGATAGCACTAAGTAAAAGTGGTTCTCTTGTAGATTGAATAGTTCAATAAAGAAACTATTTTAAAAGCTGAAAGTTTTAGCATTTTCATAACTCATTCGGGACTACATACAGACAAAATTTCATTGAAATCAATGACATCAATTGAGCATTTGATCCAAATTTAGAGCTTCTCTATTATGCAATAATTCTTAGAAGTGTGAGAACTATGATTTGAACCAATGATGAAAAACTTATCTGAAAGATCGATTGAAAATTCCATTCTCCATTGATAAGACGTACAATAGGAAAGTTTTAATGTCAATTACAGATAAATATTAATATTGAACTGTGACAGATATGTAAATTTTAAAATGATTCTAGTTTCTACTAAATACAGCAAACTCTTAGAGTTCATTTTTTCAGAATTTAGGTCTACTTCAAGAAAATATACCATTCATATGAAGCGTACGAAACTTTTCGATGTGATTTTTTGTGTTGTACAAAGAAGAATATTTTTTTTACCAAAATATGATCTACATTCTTTCATGATATCCTTAATAATAATAATAATAATAAAATATATAAAATAATGACTCTCATCAACAATTTATGAGACAGAGAACCGTCAAACTTGCAAAACTATCATTAAGAGTATCAAAAAAAAAAATGTTGAAATGACTTCATGTGTTTGTTTGTTTTTTTCTTTCTACAAAGCAAAGATTTTTTCTTTAATTCACAAATATATATTTCAATCAAAAATTAAAATAGTATTATTCCATTAGAAAAGTTTCAATATCATAATTAAAGTTAAAGGTAAAATAAGAAAACTTGTTGAAGTCATTGATTTAGCATGATTACATAAATTCGATTGACAACACCATAGACCATTGCCTCTTACATTATCTTGAACACACCATTGCCCCACATCTCGATCGACAACAGTCATTATTGATGATTTCTATTTTATAATGAAATAATTAAAATTTTATCAAAAACAAAAAAAAAAAAGAAGATTAAATTACTCGGCAATAATATCCTTGATTAGCAGGTACTGATACAGTTATCACACCATTGGAATTAAATGGATCATCACAATCATGACATGAGTAACACGTAAGAGTATTACCTGGTGGAACTATATTTTAAAATATTTGTATAATATTTAGAATAAAATAAAGAGGATCTTTTTTTTACAAAAATTACCTGTGACTTTTGTTGTTGTTCCTATTGTTGTCGACGTAAATAAAGAACCTATAATAATAGACAAAAAGTTTACTTCAAGATCTAGATTATCATATATTTACATTACCGTTGTCATAAATATTTCCATTTCTATCAATAGAAATTTGATAAGGACCAGTAATATTAGTTTTATATAATTTCAAAGACGAGATAATAACATTTCTATCTATATATGATGAAATAGTATTTGAAGGTCGTGTAATAAATAATCCGCCAGTATCAACAACAATTGATGAATTTATATAAAATTGAAAACCATTTTGTGTTGCATCTTGAAATATTCCACCATTATAAATAAGAAATCTTATTGGATAACGAAATAAATAAATATCCCAAGAAGATATTTCAAAAATACCATATATATGAATATCAAAAGCATTTATTGTTGATTGATTATTATATCTTGTTAATTTAATACCAGCTGGAATAAATAAAATACATCCACCAGAAGTTGGTGAACATCGATCAAATGTTGGTGATAATCCACCTATCCAAATAGAATTTAATGAAAATTCACCGGATTGATAAGAAACAAATGTTATTGCTACAACAAGAAAAATAGTCAATATAGAATATATATATATATTAGTTTTATTAATCAAAAGTTTATTTACATGAATAATGTTGAATTGTTCCTTGAAGATCAACTGTTAATGTATATGGACCATTAATAGTTGAAATTAATGTTTGATTTGAATTATTCGAAATAATTTTTGTTGATTGTAAGGAATAGAATGAAGCATTTCTATAAATACTTATTATTGAATTTGGTAAAATAAACCATGTATGATTTGAAGTTAAATCTTCTAATAATCCTCCATCAAATATCATTATATTAATTGAATATGAAAATCTAAATGAACTTGTTAAAGATGAAATATTTGGAGAACCAATTTGTAATTTTCCATAAATTCTCAATGATTGAATATTCATATTCAAATATGATTCATCACTAATATAGACAGTAATATTTGCAGGAATTATGACAGTTGAATTATCTTGTGGCCTAATATTATTGGTCCATGTATTTAGAGAATTAAAATCACCCGATTGATTAGCAGTTACAATACTTGAATCTTCAATAAAAAAAAAATTCTCGTTATAAATTTTATATTAATTCTCTCTTTCTATTTACTTGGCAACAATTGTGTTGCAGTTGATACAACTACAATAAATATAGAAAATAATTAATATACGAATAAATAAATATTGAAATAATTTTAATTAAGATCATATAGGCTATTTGTTATAAAAGTTTTTTTTTAAATTTCAATTCAAATTATTCTTTAATATTTTCGAAAAGATATCAGAGGAAATCTTCTGAAAAAAATAACTTACATAAAAGGAAAAAGACGATACAGATGCTGTTAATATGCATTTATTCACGAAATAATTTTGATCTATTATGAAAAATATTCAAATGAATACATAAAATAAATCTCTCAATCCTATTATATAGACTAAATTACCTTGAATTTCTTGTTTTTATATGTAGGTAGTGATGTCATATCTAAAATATGTCGTTCGTTATCACTTCCTCTATCTATGCTAAAATTGAAAAAAAATCAGTATGACTATATGGACCATGACATATGAAATCAATAGTGCGTGTCGGAAGAGAACATATCTATCATTCATTTTGTTTATGCATGACATAATGTTTCTTTCAATGATTAATTATTTCCTACTTTCATTCGTTGAGTCATAAATAAATCGAATATTTTTTTCTTCCTCAATATTTATACCATTTACAAAACAGATACAAAAATATCATTAAAATCCTTTTAAGAAAAGCAAAGCTTTACATAATGTGGTCCATGATTATATTCTATTTGATTGGATTATCAACCATATATTGTATGAATATTGATAATCGTACGCATATGAAAAACTTTTTTTCCTCTTTATTTAATAGACTATTATAATATTTTATTTTAGAAGTACTCGAAGGAATAAATTTACGAATCATACCTGAACAAAATCTTTCTTCATTTTCAAATCTTCATCAAAATTTAAAATATTTTATTGCTAAAAAATTAGATACAATATCAAGTTCTCTTAATTATGGAAAAATATTACCACCATTTACTGTTCAACCAAATCAAGGTGATCGTTTTCAAGTATTAGCCGTTGCAAATTCTCAACGAATAATTAAAATACGTGGAAATCAAACAGATGGAAAAATAATGATAATGGAAGGAGAAATTTTAGTTGGAGAAGGTCCACCTATTCATGTTCACCATCGTGAAGATGAATATTTTCATGTTTTAAAAGGTGAAATTGAATTTCAAATTGGAGAACAACGAATTTTAGGAACAGCTGGTACATGGGTATTTGCACCACGTTATATAAAACATCGATATCGAAATGTTAATTCACCTGGTGCCGTATTACAATTTGTTTTTCATCCAGCTGGTATAGAATATTATTATGAAGAAGTTAGTAAAGTTATTGTTGCACAAAAACCAAATTGGCAAAATGAAGCAGCTGATATTGCAGCAAAATATGGCATTGAACTTCTTGGAACACCAGATTGGACTGGATAATTATATTGAAAATTTTTTTTAAATTTTATTGTTGTTTTTCTGAAAAGATTTTTAATAAAATATTGTGTAGTAAAACAAGAAAAAAATGTTATATAATACTATAGGAGATTATTAAACAATCTAAGTTTTTAAAGATTTATATATGTTGCAGTAGAATTTCAATTTCTATTGAAACATATATATATATATTTTAAACAAATTTATTAAAATTAAATAAATAATCAAATCTAAATTTGAATTCATTTACAAAATAATCAATAAGATCAAAAATACAATAAAAATCTTGATTTCTTTTTTTTTTTAAAATAACCTCCATTTTATTTCGATTTTCTGAATTCTAATAAACAATCAAGTCATGTTCTCTGATAATTAGAGTATTCTCATTAGATAATAAATAGTAGAACTTTGTATTTTATTTTTTTCATTCATCTAATACGTTTTATTAAAAAAACCAAATATATCACAAAATGCAGCGTGTGAAAAACTCTACAATTTACATAAGATCGTGTATTTAATAGTTGCACTTTTTCTTTTTCAAAATGAGCAAAATTTTGAACGACCAAATTTCGATCGTGCGAAGATTGATCACACAGAATTTTGTTTTGTTTTTGAAAACGAAAAGTAGACAATTAAGGTGAACTTTATTTTGTAGAGCTTTTCACGCTGTATCCTGTAGTATATTCTGTTTTTTTTTAATAAAACATATTTAGAAATAAAAATATGAAATGCGAAATTCTGTCATTTATTATGGGTCATCTGTTATTTTTTTGCTTTTGAATGATAATTATCTGATAGAAAATATACTATCGTGTTACTAAATGAGACGTTCTTTTTTTATATTTTGAAAATATCTAGTCGAATAATAAATTATGTTTTGAATTCTAAGAAAAATTCCGAAGAGAACTAATTACTTTCGATTTAAATGATGAAGAAAAACTACTCTCTCTCTTGTTGTTTTTTTTTGATTGTATAAATCAATATAGATAATGCACTATCATTTCAAGGACTTTGACTTATGAGCATGACATTAGCATAAACGTCTACGTAAGTTCTGATTAAATCGATGAATCAAAAAAAAAGGTAAAGATGTAATTAGTAAAAAGCAAAACGAAAAACACATTTAATATTATCTCTTCTAATGTGTAATATTGATTTCATGCTTCATGACACATACAGTCATGATTTTTTTTTCCAATCTGAAATAAATGAAGAAAGTGACAACACAAACGGTATATTTTAGATATGGCGTCATTACTAACATCGAAAAAATCAGAACGTCTGACTCATTCAATCTATATATTAGAAGTGAGAAAATCATTTGATGTATTCATTTGAATATTTTTCACAATAGATAAAAATTACTCTGTAAATAAATGCATATTAATGTTTTCTGTATAGCTGTTTTCTTCATTCTTGCAATTGATTGTAAGTATTTCACTAATGTCTTATATTCAATATCTCTAAATTTCTTGTATATATTTACAATTAATAAAATAATAATTTATAATTTTATAAATAGTGATACAATCTCAATCTTATACCGCTGTTCAACCAGGTGGTGGTCAAAGAGTTCATGCATTACCATTTCAAAATGGTTTTTATAGAATAATTCTTCGTGGAAATCAAACAAATAAACAATTTACAATTATTGAAGGTGTAGTGTATATGAATGAAGGAGCGCGATTACATTATCATATGTTTGAAGATGAAATGTTTTTTGTTACAAATGGTACTCTTCAATTTTATGTTGATGGTGATCAATTTTGTGCTAAAGCTGGTACAACTGTCTATATACCACGAAATATAACACAATCAATTCGAAATATTAATTCAAAACCAGTTCATGTTCAAATATTATTTGCACCATCAGGTAGAGAAAATTTTTTAGAAGAAGTCAGTATTATTAATGATAATCCACCAATTAATGCTACACTAGCAAATCAACTTGCTCTTCGATATGGACAAGTTAATTTAGGTGAAGTATCATCATGGAAAGATCTCAATTGTGTACATGATTCTAGTACTCTTTTGAAATTATCTTTTTATTTAATGTTTTCAATGTTTCTGAGTTTGATTTTCAATGCTGATTTTTTTTAATAGAAAATAAATTCTAAATAAAGATTATCAATCGGAAGATTAAAGAATTGTAACTAATAGATATACTCGATTGACTGGACTTATTTCGATTTATTTAAATCATCAACTTACGAGAAAAAGTCTCCAACTTACGGATGTCGTTCGACTCCATATTATGACTATGAGGTAGGTCTCTATGAAATAAAGAAAAGACTAAAAGGATTTGAGTTCATGGCCTATTGATGAACAGTTATGGAAGTTTTACTGAATTTTGTGCTCGTGACAAGGAACTTCCGAAACAATCGAATTAAAGAATTTTGTCCATAGATAAGTCTAATGGTCCTTTGAATCGCGCATCAAAAAAAAAAAAGCTCACGAACAACATTCATACAAAATCGCATCAATACTCTTTATGGTCGATATAATGATGGTATCATCAGGTCTTCTCATTGGTTGTTGAAACGCAAAAAAAAATAGATATAAAACATATGTATAGTTCAAGTTAAGTTGTTTATTAAGTTTCTTTTTTTCTTATGAATAAAAATTCTACAAATGAAATAAACATATTGAATCTTTTCTTATCAACTGACGTTTGAATAAGTCGACATATTCACCTTTCGACCTTTTTTTTTGCATTTCGACTAATGTAGGGTTTACTATATGTTACTGTAAGCATTCGGAACACTTTGTTATGAACTAGTAGAATATCTTTATCAAGTAAATTATTGACGGGAAAAAAGTTGTTTTTTTTTGCATTTTGAAATTTTATTGCTTTGAAAATTACTCACTGTTATCAAATCGCATTATAACATATCAATAGATTTGTATCTTCTTTTCTATTATAAATAACAAAAAAAAACAATGTTGTAAAAAAAATAGTTGATTATAACAAAAAATTTAAAAGATCAATTTGAATAGACAATATATGATTACTAATAAAATCATGCAAATATTTTGTTTTCATTTTATTTTTATCAACATTATCATTATTACTGTAGTTTTATTAAAAACAATAACTCTTTATAATGCACTAAATATCTTTTAAATATCAACCTTGGTTTTTTTTTTCTTTGCTTTATACTAAAACTAGTATAAATCAATTGTATTACTCATTAGTCAAATTGCATATGATAAAACTGATTATAATACATTGAAAAAGCTGTTAGTGCAATCTCCGCGGAATTAAAATATGAAACACGATCTAGATATTACTTCTAATCCTCTGAAAATTGGTCTTTTTATGTATATTGGGACATATTTCTTCATTATTACTTACTTTAAAGCATAGAATTTCAACATATATATATTCCAATTAGATATTAGTTATACACGATCTCCGATAGCTTCTTAAAGCTGTCTGTCACGATCTGTAATGGGTTCGGAACCTGTCTGTTGCGGCTTGTGATGTTCAATTAATCAAATAGGTAGTAATTAGCTAGTTAATTATTTAATTAACCAATGAATTAGATAGTACTTAATTAATGAATTAGGCATTAATGAATTAATTAATCAGACAGTATGTAATTAATTGATTAATTAGTTAGATATAATTAGTTAATTAATTGTTTAATTAATTAAAATGTCTGTCACGATTTGTGGGAGAGCGGGTTCAAATTTCTACCCTATATACTTCAACACTCCTTTTAGATCATGTTTCACAAAAAAACCTAGCAAAAATAATAATTCTCTGTACTGTTTAATCTCTATCGTTATTCATTATAGAAATAAACTCTTGCTTGATTGCGTCCTTGACAAATAAGAGTACATGTGTAAGATAAACAAACATTTATAATTATTTAATAGAAAAATGTCATGATAAATTTTATGATGAAATAGACCAGATATTATTTGATAATAAAAATAGAATATTGTTAGGTTAATTCAAATGATAGAAACTTTACTCGAACATTCTAATAAATATATTTTTTAATAGAATACTTTCTTTTATTAATTTTCTTTTTTTTTTAATAAAAATAAGCAGAAGCGGAAACAAAAAAACAACAAAGGAATTGCTTTAATTTTATATACAATTTATGATATTAGCCTAAACAAAAAATTAAAATTATTATAATCATTCTTAATTAAATAAATTTCTATTATGGCTATAAATTGCCTATATAAAACACTTAAAAATTAATGATTATCTGATAAGAACAATCACATATAATCAAAAAAAGATTACGACAAAATTTTAGATACAATTTATATACATATTTATATATATATATACATATAATCATTTATAAAAATTTAACTACTGCTTGATCTTTTAAGCCAAACTGTACCACCTGATTCCATTGTTGTTGTTTTTAACATATTTCGTTTTGTTTCTGCTGATAATTGTTCACGTGGTAGAATTGATATTTGTTCATAATCATCTATTGATGAAATAGCATCTTGTCGTTGAATACCTATAGAAGATTTTTTAACTTCAATAGAAGATAATATAGGTGTTTCTTCAATAAGAATATCAGTTTGTTTCATATTATTTGTTTGTAAACGATGATGAGATACATGAAGACGAGGAGCTGAATAACATGGACGAAGTGAACATGTTATTGTTGATTGTCGTGCAGATGAATATGGTGATGGTGATGGTGAACGTGATGGTTGACATATATGTGATGATGGTGAACGTTGTCGACTAGGAATTTGTGAATGAATACTTAATTGTGAATAAGGTGATATTGATGGTGATACATAAAGTGGTCGTGCAATTCCTGTTGTTGGTACACCGCGTGGTACAGATGAATGTCGTGAATATCGATGATGATGATGATGATGTCCATGTGGTGCAAGACTAGCACGTGGTGTATATAATTCAATAAGTTCACCTGTTATAATTGAATTACGTTTAACTACATGTGATATTTGATGACTACGTGAACTTTCACGTCGTCTTGAACCAATTGTTAATGTATCATTTATTCCGCTATATTCACTTTCAAAATAAGTTGAACCAGTAAATATATGTGAAAAATAAGATGATGGGACATATGATGATGTTGACATACGTTGATGTCGTCGTGTATTATTTAAACGATTTCTTAATGATAAATCATTATTATTATTAACTTGTAATGTTGAGTTACAAATTAATTTAAAATGACATGGAATAAAAAAACATGTTTGACCAATTGGACCTATATAATAGAGAATTGATTGAAGAAAAAATGTTGAATAAATCAAACTAATTAATGATGATATTATAAATATTATTGAAGATTTTGATAAATATGGTAATGATGAAAATAAACAAGGACAACATATAATAATTATTGAAAATGTTAAATAAAATAATGTTGTACATAATTGTTTAAGAGAATATATTGTTCGATTTTCACGTTGAAAGAAAAATGTTGGTGCTAATTTATAACTAAAAAAATTAAATAAATCATCTTTTTGGTTTTTATTTTATTTATTCAATTATTCTTATGATAAAAATAATTAGTGAAATCAAGAAATTATGATAATAGAATTTATAGAAAGATGTTTTCAAACTAAGGATAGAAAAAAAAATGTTATGTATGAATATTTGTCTTTTAAATAGAGACTTGTCTCTGCTTTTGAAATAGATAACATTATTTTAGCAGAAGAGTAGGGAGCTGCGGGTTCGCGTTTTTGTGAAGCCAGTTGGATCCAAACCCGAGATTTTTTTCATCAATATCTGGCACCCTTCGTATACATGAACAAGTGAAGGATCAAGATTTCAGCTAGTTATCCGCTACTCAACTGAACGTAAAGTTATTTTGTCATCTGGGAAGGAACGGGTCCACAAAAACTAAAATAAAACTTTGGATCCGATCGGATCCGCATCGCCCTACTGAGGAGTCTTATTTCATTAAATCAGCGTAATTGAGACTAGAGAAACATCTAAAAGGAATTATGTTCATGAGATCTTTCATTTTTGAGTTGGTGAATTTTTCGAGAGAAATGTGATGAGCTCGCTCATCAAGGAAGTGTCTCAACTGATAAATTGCTCTTGAGTTGAGACTATATGCATTGTGTAGAACCATATAAACTATGAATACATCGAAAACAGTTCAGATTCTTAGTAGTAGTGGAGCCCCCCCCCCCCCCCCCATCCCCTCCCTCCAGAATTGAGACGATCCGGCATTAAAATAGTGGAATATACCAGTTTTGAGCTTCAAAACGGGGCTCAGCCCTCTCCAGAAAAAATTTCTGACTCCACCACTAATTCTTAGATATTGCACTTTGACGGTAGTTTTTAAATGAATTATATGGTCCCATCAGGAATACCGAAAAAACTGATTTTCGTAGAGACAGTCCTTAATGAGAATTATTTCTCTCATGAATGTTTCAAATCTTATCGTCGTTCGTATCTTAAGATGCAGTGCTATGATAAAAGCGAGTCATTCATATAAACTGATGGAAAAAGTTTAACAACAACGTATTTTTCCATAATGTGAAACATCCAATTGAAATTCAAATACTGATTGTAATAGCCAAAGAAGTTTTCTAAAAAAAACTGGGATACAGTAGTTTTTAGGTTCCGGAAGATTTTGTCGGAGCTATTTTAAAGGGCATAAAACGAAGAGTCACTGCTTACTTTTAACTTTTCAAGAGCAGATCGTAGAAAATCCAGTGATCTCTCATTGGCTATTAAAATCACTGTCTAGATTTGAGTTAAGTGTTTCATATTATAGAAAAAATACATTGTTGTTAAACTTTTTTTCCTCCACTATCTTATAATGACAGATTCGATGTTCTTATTTCAACATAGAAGCAAATCAAAAGACTTGAAATTTTTTACAATAAATTATTCCTACGTAAGAAATCTTCCTTAGTTTTGGATCAGGTAGCCTATTTCGAAAGTATTTGAAGAAAATTTCATATAAATCAATAATCATGTATTATAACAACAGTAGTAGATTTAGAAGATTTGACTGTTTCTTATTTTTCTCAATACAAAACTGAATCGACACAATCTCTAATGTATTTCAAAACATGCTCTATATGGATCATGATCATCACTTTTCTTCTCGAAAATCTCACATGACAAATATTTTATTCGATTGATTATTAATAGAATAAATTTTCTATAAAATGTAATATACCTAATTGAATAAAGTATAGAATATTGTGAACAAATAATAAGTACTATAGTAAAATAAGACATATTTTCTATAGTTAATTTATAATTAAATAATATTAATATTGCAATAGAAGTTATAAAATTAAATAATGTTGTTAATGTAACATATAATCCCAGTATACCTGTAAATAATGATAAAAGAATTAATATAATTATAAATTTAATTCCAAATAAAAAAAATTTTTCTTGTTGTAATTGTTCCATAATTGTATATGTTGAAAATATTTCACTTGACCACCAAAATGACATATCTAAAAAAATTTTTGAATAAAATTTTTCTATAAAATTTGTTTGTAAAATTTTATATAATAATTGCCATTCATAAATATTATTTATATTATTTAATATATTCCATTTATAATTTATTGTTTGTAATAAATATCGAGGAACTGGTGCATCATTTATAAAACGAAGACCATTTTTAATTATAAATAAATCATTATATTTATATAAATTATAATATAATGAATTAAGACATTTAATGCACTCAATTGGATTATATGTTGTCTTATTTAATAAACATATATAACTACAATCAATTGATTTATTTTCATTATGTATAATTATTGAAGAAAATTTTGTATTTGATGATAAATTAATTGAATTTGATGGAGATAAATCACCAAAACAATGAATATTATTTATTGTTAATAAAGTATCATTTAGTTTATTTTCAATTGATGATCTAAAAATCACATCATAATTTTTATTTTGTTGATTAAGAATAAATTTTTTTTTTCCTTCATATTATAAACTAATAGATGAACTATATAGAATTCAGAACTTCAAAACAAGTATATAGTAAATCATAGAATAATGTATAATTCAATCAATAGATATATCCTCTTTTCAACAATCTTCGGAATGCCTAAAGTGATTGATACTTTGATATACAATTCAAAAAAAGTACCAGCAGAACCTTGATAAAATTTTATTCCTTCAGAAGACACCAAAATCCAATGATTATAGTGACACACAGACTCTATCAAAATAGGTCTTCCAGTAATTCATCAAAAATATGATATCAAAGTGAAATTATTTTGATTCTCAGTAAAAGTGAATAACAAGAGAATGATTCAAGTACTGATAGTGCTCTACTTCAAATCGAAAAATTCTGCTGAAAAAAAGCGACTACAAGGATTTGATTTCGGAAGGGAATGTATGCAGGTTTGTAGGGGAAGACTTCCTATGTCACTTAGTGTCTCCTTCTGGGGTTAAATAGGATCCTGAAACTTATAATCGCCTTTTGCACAAAATTTCATTGATATAACAGAATGTATGACTGAATACACTTCTCTAGGAAGCTGCGGATCCTTCTGGATCTGGATCGGGTTCGGGTCCAACCTTTTACTGTTTGTCAGAGCCGGTCACATGTTTATGTAGACCCCATACCACCCACACTTAATACCGCAACAAGATATTTTCTTGAGAGCAGTGAATAAATAGTTAAAATCTTGATCCTTTACTTGTTCATGTACACGAAGGATGCCAGGTATTGACTTAAAAAGTTTCAGGTTTAGACTCGACAAAAACGTGAACTTGCAGCTCCCTACGCTTCTAATTGATTGCTCGACTTGTACATAGTTACATAGTATTCTGAATATAACATCTTACATCTTCATATCTCGTTACTGTAAAGGTCATAAAATGCAAAATCTAATAGTTAGATTTAAAAGGTCATACCCTCCACAGACAGTATATCAATAACGTTTTTTTCTTCTTCGAGGAAGAGGCAACAGAGATTTTCCTCTTGAAATCTGCTGATTTCCTTACTGCATTTCTAGGGGCTTAAGTGAAAAGATGATGAACAAAATGTATCCCGAAATAGATAGGATAAAACAATCTCGCTATGATTCTACCTTGTATTTCACATTTTAATCTCGAAGGAATCACGCTAACAGCTTTTATAGAAATAATTGACATCAACTACATGGAATACATTATTGACCTAATTCGTCTATATATATATATATATTCATCAAAAACTAAAATTTTTTTCTTACCCATAAAATGAATTATTATTTAATATTTGTGAATTTGTATCTTGATGAAAATATTTATAAGATAATTTTCTTTCGTTTATCATATATTCAATAGATTGTTTTCGTTGTAAAGATTTTAATTCTGAACAAAAATGAATAAATGATGCTAAATTATTTCCTAAAGTATCTTCAAATGTATGAGTTGAAGTAGATTTTGATGTCATTTTATTTTCTGAATTATAATCAAGTATAGGAATATCATTAACAGGAATAATTGATTCATGTGGTACTTCCCAATAAGAACCCATATAATATGTTATATCAATATCTAATGTTTTTATATTTGTTATAGATTTTTCATTTAACATATGAAATGGTAAACTATCAAATGTTATTCGACATACATTAAATTGTAATTTTGGCCATTGAAATATAATAATAAAAGCAATACAAGATATAAGAGTTAATAATATTAACCAAAAAGCTCGAAATCGTACTATAAGATAAGGTATAGTATGATCGATAAAACAAATATTTTTTATTCTTATTAAAAAATGATGTAAAAAATGTTCTATTGTTGGAATTGATGATTGATGTCGAAGAATAAAAATAAATGAAACTAAATAGAAAAATACAATAGATCTAATTGAAAATTTACAAGCAATCATTTTCAACTGATTAATTGATTTTGTAATTCGGATTCTGTGTATAAGATAAACTCCAGTAAGATATGAAAAACCTTCAAGGAATAAATTTCCTCTAGTCTACTGCGTAGAGTTATAGGCATTTTAGCCTCTGACATAGTATATATCAAAAAATTGAATGACGTTATTTCGACCTGAGGTTTTTCCTACGGATAGGTCTAGTTGTTAGTAAAATGCCTTGGAAATTTTAGCTCAACATAATGTTTCCTTCTCGAGATGTTCAAGTCCAAAAAACCACAAAATTGTCGCATCTTTCATGGAATATGAGTGAGTTTTTTTTTTTTGGAGGGGCTCTAATATCTCGAGAAGGAAGCATTATTTTAAGCTAAAATTTTCAGGACATTCTACTGACAATAGGATCTGTCTGTAGGTAAAATCTCAGTTCGAAATACTGTCATTTAATTTTTTGATATATACCGTGACAGAGGCTAAAATTCTAATAAAATATCTATAACTCTAGGTAGTAGGAAGCTGCGGGTCCTTTCAGACTAGGACTTAGGTCAGATCCGGGTTTAATCTTTTATTTTTTGCTGAACCCAATTACACGTTTTTACTTCCCAAATGAGAAATATAGCAATAAGACATAACTTTACATTGAGTTGAGTAGCGAATAAATAGTTGAAATTTTGATCCTTCACTTGTTCAAGTGCATGAAGAGTGACAGGTATTGACGGAAAAAACCTTCGGTCCAGGTCTACAAGGTGTGAATCCGTATTTTCCTACTATGCAGAAGACCATAGGGAACTTATTCCTTGCAGATTTTTCATATCTTACTGAATTCTATCTTATGTACAGAGTTCAAATTTAAAAGCAATTGAGCAGTTAAAAACATTATCTGTTTTTTTTTTCACTTTTTTCATAAATCAAAATAAGACTTACTAGGATAAAGTGTGAATGAAATAAAAAAAGATATTGTTATAAGTAAAAAAGAAAAAACTGTAAAACATTGTAAAACTATTATTTGATTTGTATATGTTATAACAAGTATAATAATAGCTGTTAAATTTTTTGGTACTAAATAATAAAATGTTTGTGTTAATAAATTTTCAATAATACGATTTATTGTACAATCATCTCGTCGATGATTATTAACAAACCAACATGTATACCAAAGAAATGAATCAATAAATATAATAAATAAATATAATGTTATACTTGTACAATTAAGTATAACTAATGGAAAATGAAATAAATAAATATAAATAATAGAACTCAAAAGAATTGTTATATATATATGTAGAATAATAATTAAAATAAAGAAAATATTTTTAATAAATAATAATAGACATAATATATAAAAACTTATGGTTAAACATAGTAATGGTAAATTAGTTCGAAGAAAATAATAAAACATAAATTGTTCATTATAAGAATCAAAATTGATATGAATTAAATAAAATTGATTATTATATTGTTTATTATAAAGATTATTATATAAATAAAGAAGATTTTCTGTTTTATTTATATTATTTTCAATATTTATAAAAATTTTAAATGTTGAAGATGATTGAAGATATTTAAGATAATGATGAAGTTGATAATTTGAACATAATGATGAATTACATGATAACCATTTTGAATGATAATCTTCTAATTGATTTAATGTAAGATTTTCACATTGTTCCAATGAAATAAAATGTCCATCAAAAAGAAGACTAACTAAAATTGAAAAGTACTAATTTTCCTCTGATAAAAAACAAAGAAAAATATTTTATCAATTTATTCGATTAAATTTTTCTTTCCTACATAGAAATTTAATATCAAGTACTACTCATTCTTCCTTTTCTGCTGATCATTATCATAATCGATACAAAAGAGATCTTTTTTTTTTTCTTCATTTTAATTTTTCATGATTAGATGATTCGTTGAGGAGTAGGTGTAAGCCGATTGACAGATTTACTATTAGAGGTTAAATATAGATCTCTATCATATGAGATTTTCTTTTCTTCATAACAAAATCATGAGTATGTTTTGAATGAACTTTTATTAGTACATTTTTTTTCTTCGTTTTGTTTCTTTTTGTACTTAATAAAATAAAACTATCTTTAGTCATTGTTTTTTTTTCTTGATAGAATTTGCACTATTTATGAGAAATAGTAGATTTTTATTTTTTGAATCTATTTCTATTTAACTATAGAGACAAATATATAATAGGAAAAATTATATGAAAAAAACAAAAATTTTTTTCTACCTGGTCCTATAAATTCACAACATGATTCATTTATTGTTAATGAACAATTTGTAAATTTCATACGTAATATCCATTCAAATTTACAAATTGATTTAAAACTATCAATATCATCAAATAATGTTGTTGATTTATTATTAAAATCAAATATTAATTCAGTATAATGTACTAAAATTTAAAATTTAATCTGTTTGTTTTTTTTCTTTTCTATTAAATTTCTTCATATTTACATATAGGACATGTAGATAAATAAAATCTTTTTGAACAAGGATTGATATGTGGATTAAATGATGAATAGGGTGTTTGTTGAAATTTCTAAATAAAAATAAAAGTATAATTATAAAATGATTTCTTATCCAAAAAAAGAAAACTCTTTTAGTGCAATCTCTGCCGGATTAATATATGAAATACGACATAATTGATATTGCTAATGATAAGAAGATTGTTTTTGTCTATCTATTTTAAGACGTATTTCTTCAAAAATGCAATTATAAAGTAATTCATTAATTATCACGAGACATTATTGCAAATCGGATATCAACAACATCTGTGATGATCTCCCCAATTAATATAATCTATGGTGCGAAAAATATTTTAGGTTAAAAGAAGTTATAAAAGTTATGGTATTGTAGAGCGCACACTTCTCTGTAAAACGACCGACTTCAACAATTTTTATTATGTTCAAAAAGAGAGACTTATAGGATAAACAAAAATCTGTTGGCTCAATATTTAAATATAATCTTTCAGGTCATTTAAAAAGTTTTTCAATATTCGAAAACAAAGTAAAGACAACATTTCTAAGCCCATAATTAAATTCTGATCACGCCCTATAGTTTTTGACTCATTTGCAAAAGCTTTCAAGCAGTTCAAAATGAACAAACATGTTCACCGGAAACATCGGTTCATACTAATTTTTTAGGCTTTTTAACGATTATTTCATTACTCTCGAACAAAATTTCTAAGTCCATATTCGAAAATAGCACAAAATCATAGCTTTTGACTCATCAAAAATAGTCAAAAGTGAACAAACATCTTATCTAAAAACTTTCTGATCATTCATTATGTTAGTCAGTTTTGTACTTTGATTGAAATCTATTAAATTCAAATTGCGAAACAATTTTTAATAGTTTAGTTTACTTTTCAAAGAGTGTTATTTACTTTCATATTCGAAAAATCTGGAAATACATAAATAAGATTTCCGTTATTTTATACAGAATAAGCAACTATTTTGGTGTTAAAACTTTTACATTATACAAGTGATTAATTAAAATAATTTTAAGACATAGAATATTCTAGACGATTATTTTTAGAAATAATTACTTTATCGGTTGGATATGGAAATAAATGTGTTGTTTGAGTTTCACGTATAAGTGCAATTAATTTTCGATATTCATCAGATGATTTTGTTCCATGTGCTTGAAAGCCCTATTTAATTATAAATATAAGAATTTTAATTTTTAATTTTTTTTTTTTTTGTTTTTTGTTATTTACTTTTAATAAATGTTCAAAATGTATTTCATTACGTTTATATATTAATAAAACAACACAAATACTTGTCATAATAAATATCCAACAAAATATGAACAGATGATATTTAATTAAAAATCGAGCGTATCTTTTTAGTTTTTTAAATAAAGAAAAATTATTTTTGAATAATCAAAATCTATTTAACTTACTTCGCTTGAAAATGATTACTACACACCATCGCATACTAAATAAAATATAATAGAAGAGCTTAGCACAATGAGCTAGCTCATCGTTTTCTTTTCTTTTTCTTTTTAGTCTAAAAATATGACAAAATATAAAATGTGTGAAAAAAAAAGAATATATATATATATATATCAATTATTTTCTGATTAGACATGGTTCAACAGGATATTGTATAGACAAAAGATAAATTTGCAAATTTTGGTTTGTTATAGCACGCACAAACTAAAAATCGTTTTTTTCAGAATGCTAATCCTAAGAATGCACTCTCCGTCTAATTGAACACTACCAATATGAAATCTATCGTTATAACTACTATATATATATATATATATATTTTTATTTTTTTATTATTTCAATGGAACTCTTTTTTCCTTTTGTTTCTATCGTTTGTTCAATTGTTAGTTTCACGTTTGAAATTAGAGAATGCAATGTCATTTCTTCCGATTCGAAAGGAAATATATATTGTCATCATAATTTTTGACATTTATAGACACATATAATGATAATTGCTTTCGAAAACGGATAATCTTTTATTATTTTTATGAAGTCTGTCAGGACATCATGTTCTCTTATTCTAGGTTTTGTTTTTGGAAAATATGTTCATATATATTTTTTTTTTCTTGTTTTACAATGTACCTTTATAAAAAAAAAGAAAAAAGAAGAATATTAATCATGATTATTCAATCATGTTCGTTGTTACTCGCTTATTAGTAGGCGGGGTTAACAGTAGTACAAATTTTGCTTTGTCCTTGGTTTTTCTTATTCCTTGTTCTTTTTTTTTTGTTTTATAATTCTATTTGTCTTGTTATATCTTGCTAATAATCAAGTTCATAGAGTTAAACAAATTAAGAACATAAATTATTACGAACAATGTGTTGTACTCTAAACAATTTGGCAAAAAAGTTCTTTTTTGTTTTTTTCATAAGTTATTTTAAGATATATAATCAAGTATGAATAACTATAACAATAATGAGAAAAACAAAGTATAAGTGACGCATGTAATCTAATACAAGAACATAGAAGATCGTAAAACTAAATATTTGATGTATTTCCTTTCCATTATTTTTCAAAAAAGAAAAATATTAAGCATAGAATCGTATATATCTCTTAATTAGATATGCATGAGAGCAACAATCTTTGATCGTAGATCTTGTAAAAAAAACACCTATCATCTACTTTTTTCATTCATAATCTTTTCTTTTTTTTTTTACCAAAATTTCCTTTTTCCTGTTTGTTTTGACTTCAACATTAATTTACTAAACTAATAATTATTCTCATAGATTTTTTTTTACTTCTAATATATATTATTTAGTTTATAATGAATATTATACTTTAATATTATTTCACGCTAACATCCGCTTATTTCAAATTTTAACTTCTATATTATTTTCTAGTACTAATATATATAAAGATAGTTATTCTTTTCTTTTAAATATTGATTGTACTTATTATTCGCATGATCAAAGCATATTTCCTGCACGTCATTATTCTTGAAGTCTGCTGATAAATTTCATATACTATATTGCATGCTTTATTGTGTTTTTTACTCTATAGTATCTACTTCCTAATCTAATAAATATCAAAAGAGAAAAAAAAACAATGAAAAGCAAAACTAATAAATATAATTTTTAAATAAAATAAAACAGAAGGTTTCTTTTACTTGTCATCTAGTGTTAAATAATAAATAATTTTTTATTGTGTAATTGTAATGTAAAAAAAAAAAATAACACAAGCATTTCTGTTTTCTATCTTTGATCATATACGTGATAACGATTCAACGTATGTCAAAGAAACATTCAGTTTTTTTTTTACTATCAATATTAAATATTTTTATATAAACTTGATGCCTGTTTAGTTTTATGATTCAATAATGTAAATATCTAAATATACTTGCACCTAAAGGTTTTCTCGTGACAAACGCCAAATGAAAAAATTAAATACATTATGCTTACTCTTTTGTTTTATACAATGTAACAATGAGTAGTATATAAAGGTTTCAAATGAAATAAAAAATAGAAAATTTTCATCATCTAACCAACTGTAAGATCATGTATCTTATATTCTTGAATCGCATGGCTTTCTATACTTTTGTCTCTTCTTCTTCTTTTTTCTCTCTTCTTTGTAATAGATGTTCCGATGACATAATTTCCCGAGTGCACACGCATTAAAAAAAATGAAAAAAACCAAGAGTGTAGCAAAAAAAACCGTAGGAAAAGAGAAAAGAAAACTTTTACGAGTATGAGAAGAAAAGAAAAACTGAATGCAATGATAATAATGATTAGTACGCAGTGCTTATGGGTATTGACAATTGTTGTTAAAATAATACTATGATAGAAAAGACGGAAGAACCCTTACTGAGATATCATCTAGGTAGAGAAACATTAACATCCTGGGAAAGATAATGAATCTAAGAAAGTAGAAGTGAAAAAGATTTGACTATTTTCAATAAATAGAACAAGTAGGTCCTCTTGTTAAAAGAAAAAAAAACAGCAATCAACTTAAATGACACTTAAAATAAGTATTCACATGAATATTTGAAAAGAAAAACATAACAGGTATATACTTCATAATATTACTGAGATGAATGTGTATATAATTAATTCCGCCATAAGTGAAAATATTAAAAGACCTCGAACATTGAAACCTTGTTTTGTTTTTTTTACAAAACAAGTCTTTCATTTATATTTGAACATCCATATCTAATTAATTGCTGTCAAAGCTTTAAAGAAAATGAAAAAAAATATATATATATAGCTACTGAATTAATATGATATTCATGTATTACATAATGACATGATTGAAAAAGTATGATTATTTTGGTAGAATTTCTTATTCATCTGAAATAAAGATATCGCATATGAATAATATTATCAAACGTTTTTTTATTATATTTTAAATAAAAAAACAATATATTCAATTGAATTTGTTATACATAGTGCTTAATAATAATATAGAAAATACATGGATAATAACATTTCTCTCATACAACGAAAGAAAGTTCGAAGATACGAATAGCAAAATTAGACTTGTCTTAATCTCTATGAATAATTCTTTCACATTTAATACAAATCTTGTTTTTTCTATATATCCTGTTTCAATGCCTTTTTCTTATCGCCGTAATTATATCTACAGAAGTCCGTACGAGATTGCTTTGAGTCATCGTATCGAAAATCATATAAAATTATTGATTATTTGACGAAGCAAACATCATAAGTTGAAATACTTTTACAAAAAACAAAAAAAAACGTACAAATAGTTCAATCTTCATGAATTTTAACAGGACAGATAATATTCAAAGAAAAATCTAATTAGTCATATTCGAATGAATGATAATGATCAGTAAAAAAATAGATCCATAAATACGTTCTATTAAATTTTGATCAATATATTAAACATTATAATTTCTATTAAAACAAATGTTTTCTGAAAAAAACAACATTGTGCTTAATTTATGAACATAATTTGTCTCATTATTTCCTCTGTTAAAAATAGAATTTTTAAATTATAGAAGATAAGTATGGAAAAAAAATGAGTCTTAACGGAAGTACATTGTGAGTTTATACAGAACATCGAGTCTTGTTTTTTCTGTTA
Source organism: Rotaria sordida (assembly GCA_905250125.1). NCBI lineage: Eukaryota > Metazoa > Rotifera > Eurotatoria > Philodinida > Philodinidae > Rotaria > Rotaria sordida. The sequence goes on along the minus strand of CAJNOL010001857.1, from coordinate 7,587 downwards.
CAATTTAAAAAAAAAAAAGAATAGTTTTCATTTATTGTCGGGTAGAATACAAAGTTACTCATTAAAAAAAAAAGAAAAAAAAAAGAAGCTTTTTATTAATGAGTTTCTATTTGTAGATAATTTGATATTACAAATCATTTTCCAATAAAAATAACTCATCCTTCTAATTTGTATAACACTTTCTCATTACCTATATTTAGAATATCAGATAGACCATTAATAACTATGTCGATATTTATTCTATTTTTTATGCATTTAATCTCAGATGTAATAAAATTTTGATGTTTAATATTAGAAAAATTGAATTTGTTTTTTCTTCAACTATACTCGATAATACGAGATAAAATCTCTGCTATCTATCTATATATATATATATGGAGTTGACCAGTCTGACCGGATACTCCATTGCCTTACAAAAGTAGAGAAAAGTTACGAGCTCACAGATCAGCTAGTAGCGTTTCTCTACTATTGCAAGGATAAAACATAGTACTATTCGGGTCAATCTAGGGGTTGTCTATGACCCGAACAAAAGTATGTTTTATCCTTAAAATAGAAAAAAATATCAATGGGGTATCCGACCAGACTCGTTAACCTTATATATATGCAAAAGACTTAGTAAGTATGAAAGTAATCGTATGATAATAAATTTTCGAAACCTTTTTTGTTTTTGTTCTATGATTATTTTCACAGCTGTATGAAATCAGATATGACTTTTTCAGAATAAATCATTTTGTTTTTTATGATAAAAAAATATGTATGTTAAGTAAAGTTTATAACAATGAAAATAAAAAAAAAAAAGACATCAAATAATTGTTTCTAAAATTATATTTCAAAATGTAAATAATAATTTATTAGAAGTTTGATTATTCAAATTATATAATTCAATGAATATTTTTTTCATTCGTATATAAGATAAAAATAAATAGATTATCCTTTGCTCTCGTGAGGATTTGTGTCAATAAAAAGTTATTTCATTTTTTTGATATTTTCAACAAAAAAAAAAAAAAAGAAACAATAATAGAATGAAGGTGGGGCTTAACACACTTTGATAATATAAAACGATCGATAGCAATCACAATTATCCTAGTGCAAGAATAAAGTCATGATATTGGTTCAACATGTATTTATTTTATTCTTCACTATCTATTTAATTCCATGTGAAACTCTTAAATGTTATGAATGTACAGGATATATACCTTGTGGACAAGGTGAAACTCATCTTATGGTTGATTGTTCAGGGAAATGTATGGTCTATAGAAATCAATATGATGGTGGTAAGAAAAAAATCGATTAATTATATAATTGATTTCATTTAATTAGATTTATATTAAAAATAAAAATAGGTACAATAATTCGACGTTGTTGTACAAATGATTGTGGTGATAATGGTTTAAGTATTTATGAAGGAAGAAATCCGAGTTATTTTTGTTCCGAAGATTTATGTAATGGTGTTCTTGCAGATGGAAGATTATCAGGAGAAATTATTGATCCATTATTAACAACTACAACATCAGTTTTATTAACGACGAATTATGGTATGTTATAAAATGATTCTAAATTCATAGAATTCCATCAATTTGAAAAAAAAACACATAGTCTCATCACAAGAGCCAAGTTCATCTTTAAGTTGTTATGATTGTACTGGTTATAATCCACAATGTGGTATTGATGAATCAACATTAATTCATGGATGTCGAGCATGTATGGTTTATCTTAATCAATTTGATGCTAGTGAGTGTATAGAAAAAAAAAAGAACTAAATAAATATAGAAGAAGTTTTTTGTTTGACAAAATATTCAGATACAATCATTCGACGATGTTGCACATCAGGTTGTGGATTACCTGGAACTATTGATGATTATGAAGGTCGTAGAACATATTTTTGTTCTTCAAATAAATGTAATGGAATTGGAACAGAGGCAATACTTAATGGTGGAACAGGTAAAATAAATATCGAGAGAAATGCAAAGTGATTGCAAATATTTTGCCTCATCCCGATATAATGAAAGATTAATATGAAAAATATTGCATTGTAGTTTTAACTTCTACAACGCCGTGGCCTACTTCATTAACTACCACTGTACAATCATCATTTCAATGTTATGATTGTTCAGGACCAGGTTGCGGTCAAGAAGGATCACCATTAACAATGAATTGTCCTACTTGTATGGTATATCGAAATCCAGATGATCAAAGTAGAATGAAAAAATTTTTAAAAAAAATATATATTTTTATTCTTTCAAAATTTTTTTATAGCAAGAATTGAACGACGTTGTTGTTGGTGGGCATGTGGATCGTCAAATTCTGTTAGTACATACAATGGAATACAAACTTATTTTTGTTCAAATGATAAATGTAATGGATATGGAGCGGAAAATATACTTCCTCCTCCAGGTAAAAAAAATTCTTTAATAATAAAAAATAATTTATTTCATATTATCAGTACTAACAACAACACCAAACATTATTATCCTAACTACTACAAGTAGATTTTAGTCATTATATTTTTTATTTTAATTAAAATTTTATTTCTCATAGCAACAACAACAACAACAACAACAACAACAACTGTGACACCTACGACTTGTATACTTAATTGTCAAAATGGTGGTACACCAGAAATCGATAATGGTTGTTTTTGTTATTGTCTAGAACACACAAGTGGTCCTGAATGTGAAAATAGTAAAATAAAATCATTTTTTTTTTATTAAATAATATTATCTTTTAAATTTAGTTATTTGTAGTCAACCGGATGTTAATCCTCAAATATGTAGTTTGGAAAATCAACAATTATGTGGACAAAGTGAAATATTTGCATCTCAATGTCTTCATTTATGTGGAAAATGTTAAAATCTATTTATTTCTATCATATAATTGTATAAACTTTTTTTTCTCGTTAACAATTACAAAAGCTTTATTTTGTTATTTTATTCTACGAGATTTAAAAAGTTTTTTTTCCTTTTTGTTCAGTATTAAAATTGACAAAACAGCATTACCAGCTATGGTTCAAACTTAAAAGTGAAGAAAGTTGAGAACAATTGAGGGTATTTGAAATGGAAGCATTTCTATTGCTAAGTAGCAGTAAGTGCTGTGGGCACACAAAATTTTTCTTAGAATGAACAAGTCGAAAATTTGTGTAAAAGATGATAGTGAAATAATTCGTTAAACAAGTATCGATCAGCAAAAAAAAAAGTGCTCTTTCAATATACATCTATTTTGAGTGCTGTTTGATTTCATATTTGCATTCGTTTTCTAGAAATATTGTATTACGGAATTTTATTAGTATCCGAATTTTGCTATGTTTTTAAGTCGAATAGTGCATTACACTATTTTTGTTTCATAAATATTCACATATTTGGAATTAGCATCGAATTCTGAACAAGATGGAGTATTTAGTTAATGAAAACTTAAACTTTTATTTTTCTCAGATCGAAAAAGTTGAAAATTTGTTTTGGTTGAATTTTAGTAAAAAGCAAACCATTTGATGAAGGGGATACGATGCTAGTGATGAGTATCAGATTGATTTAAACTTTTTTGTTTTCATCTTAATCCAAACTGCAATATTCGAAAAAAGAATGAAATTTAGTAACATGCACTATTTTTAGTTTACTATTCGATTCTATTATGCTTGTTAAGAAATAACCTGATATTCTGAAAGCTTGATAAATACGATTTGTCCTCCTAATGTCGAGACGTTAAAGTCTCAAATAAAAGAAATACATCAAAAGTGAAATTGTCAAAATATAAAGTGAAGGTGTGTGTATTGGAATCTTCTCTTCACTCACATCTACACTCACTCTATACGATACTGAAATTACAAAGATGAAAAATGATCTATGTAGGTGAACCTTTTCACAGATTTGGTTTCTGACTCAAGTGAATGACATTTTTTTTGCATAAGAATTAATTCTGAAAACAATATAAATTATGTCAATCAAATCTGTTTCCATTACATGAGCATTGCCATTGTAAAATCACTTATCATTTAATACTGTAAGCCTATAACTACTTGTTTTCGATACTTTTATTTCAAAAATATATAATTCACAGTAAGAGATGTACTTAGGTCTGTGACAACACACAATGTTATGAACTGGTACTTTTCCAAGAAGTGGTCTAGTAATCAGTTCTTTCTATATAACCTATATCTATTGATAATGGTCATGTAGTAAATCTTTTCATTAACTATTTCAGTTCTCAAAAGAGAATTAGTTCATAAAACTAGGAGCTATTCCCATGTCAAAAGTTTGTTGATCGCAAACTGCCACGGATCTAGATGTGTTAAGTTAATTCATTGATTTGTTTTAACCGATATATTATTAATTTTAGCACAACCTTCTCCATTTGAATTAGTTTCTATATCAATTTGTGTTTGATAATTTCCAGCAAGTATCCAGGATGTAGAATTAATTTTCATTGGAACATTAAATGTATGTTCTCCCCATAAACAAAAAATAGTAATTATTAATTGCACAATATTATATGCATATTTACTGCTTCTATTGGACAATTATATTGTTTATAAAGAGTACAAAGATCATCATATGTACATGAACCAATTGTGAAGCAAGGAATTGAAACATAAATTATAAAAAGTATTCTTCTAAATGCCATTGTTGCCTAAATGTGAGTGAAGTTTAGTCATTTCTTATTAATTGTATTTTTATAGAATACAAACCTGGGTATGGGTGTGGGTATGGATGATAAAGAAAGGAAGATTGACACCCACACTCTACTCACACCCATACCCACACCCATACCCTCAATCGATTGATGTGTAATTCATGTCCTGGCGAAGAAATGCAGAGCAGCTGTGGATTTATCTATGGTTGGGTCGCTATGTTCAGTGTGTTGACGGTACTTTTAGGATCGGTATGGCACCCCTATCATTTGTCGACAGTAATGATGAGTTGGTTGAACATTTTTCCTTAGTCAACATTGATTGATATTGGATTTTTTACTCTCTAACCAAATGAATATTTCGATCTGTGTGCGTCCTCTATCGGTTTCGGTAATTGGCTTACAGGCGACGTTCAATGAACTTGCTACCACGATCGCGATAACAGTTTGTGTTGGGGTAGCTGCACATTGATTCGAATTCAGCAGTTTTCTGTGTAAAAAGACTCCAGCTATATAGACAATTGCTACGTCCCTGTGGATGCGTCCGTCGCGGTTTTCACCAAGTCTGAAGGTGTTTGGTAGTGAATCTAGTAAACGACAGGTGTCAAAAATATACATATCTAGGGCCGAGTTTTTGTCAACATCTCAAGAATCTGAATATTGTTAATATGTTGTTAATTCTGAATGTAATCGTACAAAATAGTATTACCGTTGTCCGTTGTAAAAAATAGCTTCCAATTTATCCAAGAAGTAATGACTATAACGAAACACACGATTCAGAAACTTAAGTGGCAGATTTATCGATAGTAGGCCGAACAGTATCATCCATACATCGATCAGATATTGTGAAAATGTAAGATAGCTTGCGTAGTTTACGATGAAATAACTTATTCGCAGTGGCTAAAAGCATTTTTGGACGGCTTCAGATCATACAATAAAGGTGCAGACAATCTATTTGCCTAAAACGATGCCTCTAGACGAGAAGTTGTCTATGTGTGTAGCTGGAATCTTTTTACACAGAAAACTGCTGAGTGCAAAGCATTTTTTTCGAAAAATCAGTGCAAAACCATATTCGAAAAATCCTATGAGTGTATTGATCACACCATAGATCATTGATGAAAGGAACCAATTCAGTCAAACTGGTATCATTTTGTAGTTCAAAATCGTGTGGATCCGAAAATCAAAACCTACTTTTTTTACCATGCTGCTAAGAGTACCGAGAGCCATCAAAAGATTACACTGTAAAAAACCTCGGAGAATAATAAACCTTTCATAAACCCATCTTCAGCGTTCATGAGCTTAGTAAACCTCTACAAATACTCTTCAAAATACTTTTCGAAATGGCAGATGTAAATACAATACCCGCTGATCACATTTTAAAAGGATATTTGAAAGCATTTATGGCTATTATCAGTGGTCTTAAAAGTTTATGAAGAGGTATATGAGAAGGATTATTAACTTCATCGATCATCTCAAGGGTTTATGATAAGGTACATGAGGAGAATTACTGACTTTATCAATCGTCTCAACAGTTTAATAAGAGATATATGGAGTATTTTAACAACCGTATCAATCGCATCGAAAAGTTGGTGAAAGACTGAGTGATATATAGTGATAAATCAAGTTGTATATTTTATACGTACATTCGTCTACTTTAGTCTAAAATATTGTCAATCGTATGACTCAAGTCAGTCATCAGCCTATCTTTGTCATTACGCAACCGGTCATTATCAATCCATTCCATCAATTCACCGATGATTGGAGAGCAGGCTTTTGCGATTGCTATAGTGATATTAAACAATGTGAGATAATCGTTCTATCGACTACTCATTCTACTTTGTTTTGTTGTATTTTTGGGCTGCTACGCATATTGTTGTTGGCCTTATTTTGTCTTGTCGTTGGCAAGCAAGATTGACGAATCTTGTCTATCGTGCTGCTGCGTTTCAAATGCACTTGCTGTGTATCGCATGAAAGTTCGGTCTACTCTGCGAATCAAAATGAGTTATTTTAGATAAAGATAGAATAGAGTTGAAGGATTGTTTTCTATTCATCAGGGTGATGCTTGCCATGACTATTGTGCCGTTTGCTGGTGTTCATGCTGTGTCGGACTTCAGATGCGTAATGAACTCATTCAACGTGGTCTTGGTTAAATAGATCGAATGCGTACTGGAAGGATAGTTTCTAGTAAAGAAAATAAACTGAATTTTTATATCGTATATTAACAAGTAAAATTGCTGTTTATGTGATATTACTACTAATATCATCAGAAAACAATGCGTAAATACAGATTTTGACTTTTGGAAGAACAAAAAATGTCAAAGCACAATGCCAAAGCAATATGTTTTTTCTAGAACGAGAATTTTTCCACTATTTATTTCTGACTCATTAACTTTTAGCTTGAAGTACTTCTGCGGACATGAACAATTCACATTGTATCAAATGCAGATATGGCATCCATGAGATACCTAATTCGAGTTCAAATATAAACGGAGAGCTAACTGCTTATAATTACTTCGAAAATAAATGAAAAAAACCGACGTCCCTGTTGAAATAGCAAAAAGAGCAAAAGATAAAATTTTGTCCTAACTATAAATTTATAATTCGAATTGAGACAATCATATAAGCCTGGCAAAAAGCAAAAAGATAAAATTTTATATAAATTATCATTTATAAATTCGAAGGTACACCCGTTTTGAAATAGCAAAGAAATAGACAACAGCAGTTTTTCAAAATTATAATAGGGTGAATCCTTGAGGTTTCTACCCCTTTCAGGGAAAAATTTTCTTTTTTAATTTTAATAAGCTAGTTAAACGTAACATTGTCGAAAACGGGCTGAGGTAACAATTAAAATTATTTAACTTATGAAAGGTATGAAGATCGAAGGTGTTTTTTAGGAACACTCCACACATATAAAGAGTATCGTATAATAAATTGTTAATCATATTTTTCATACTTTTTATGGACATA
>CAJNOL010001856.1:31164-46342 GCA_905250125.1 Rotaria sordida | reverse complement strand
TACATTTGAGTTGTTATCTCGAATGCATATTATCTCTATCATTGACTCGTTCGAGATGCGGACTATAGATGTATTAAAGTCTCCTCAGTTCGCATCAGGTATGTCTAGATGTTTGATCGTATCGCAATTGTTCACCCATTGGATTTTTCTGAGTAGATTTGTGTGTGTGTGTGTCTAAGACACATAAGTGCGTTAAAAATATGAAAAGTGTTCATTTTCACGGATAGCTGCTAGTCGGATGCGAGTACATCATGTAAGTGAGTTGTAGTAATAGTGGGACCGTTTTCGCTTTCATCGGGTTTTCGCGTATAAAAGTCATGTTAGACATGAAGTTGTCCAGGTTGTTTGTTCTGCGACAGAGAATAGGAAGTGAGGAAAATGTAATGTGCATTTGTTTATATTTTTTGCGTAAAAAATCATTAGTTTCCTAAATTGAAATTTACGAATGCTTTAATTCATTGAGTGTCTCTCTTATGATTATGTCATATAGAATGCTTTAATGTGGTTGATTTTGACACAAGTTGTAATAGAATTTTTTTCAGCAATCATATCTGACAGTCGCTGTTATGGATGTCTTAACAGAGTAAATCGTAAATGACTTCGTCAGTAAAAATTTGTCGTTTTGATCTCACTGCCTCACATGAGATTTCGAGACGATTCGAGCGGGCTACTTTCGTTTTTCTTCAAAATTTAGAACCAAGGTGTTTTCACAAGAACACTTATAAACGAAGACAAAAACATTTTCACTTGGAAAGGTATAGCAGCTATATAAGCCCAATGAAACTAGCACATCGCAACTTTTTGATGTATTACGTTTGAAAGGATTTGGTTTTTGAATATTTGTTGCTGCCGTGGCTGTCTTCGATAGTGAAAGTAGTAAATAGTTGTTCTTAGTAGCATATGAAGACAGCTGCTTATAAAAGATTGCATGACAAAGTCATGTTATACTAATAGTGTGGAAAAAGTTTCATTTCATGAACTACCGTTCTAAGTCTTGCTCTCATCTGTGGAGACTTCCAAAGGACAAGGATTCATTGCAGGTTGAGCAGAAAGGCGAACAGATTTGCACTTTTCAGCTCCTCTTTTATCTGACAAGTGTCATGAACCATTAGCTTTTCGCAATAGTCAACTCTCAAAACTAGTTCACTAGAAGTTTGCTTGATGGTGAAAATATCCTTGTTATACTGAAGAAATCTGGCTAACTGTCTGTTTTATTTTTTTTAACTGCATTACCACTATAGCACTGGACAGAGTGTAGTGGTTGCAGTAAAAGGATTGAAATCGGTTTATGATACCTACGAGATAGTGTTTTTATTATCTTCACAGCACCATCGAAAAGATGACGCAGCCTCCAGAGCGGTTCACATGAGCGACACTCGTTCACGCCTACTATAACATCCGACAGAGGGCGTCAGTCATTGCTGATCGTATAGTCTTAGACGAGAGCAACTGCTCCTAGTAGAGCGAGAAATGTGATTTATGACTCCGGCCTGATGTTGCGGTATCTATGACAGAACTGGGTCTTAATGGCAACCAGTAACACGCTTTTGATTTGTTCGAGTAAACTAGATTGGTATGTTGAACACTGTCTTCGACTTTCGATGATTCTTAGCTCAACTATAATTTTGATCCTATTACCAAGAAAGCTCTCATTCGAAAGCTAAATGTTGCTACTATTTTATTGCACAAGATGTGCGCGAATCCAAATGTGAAATTAATAAGATCGAGTTTTTTCAATACTTGACTCTTTCTCAACTTCGTTTAACTCTGTCATTCCAAAACTCAGATCATATGTCTGTGCGTTACTCAAACTATTAGAAAGAACTTTCAAGACCATCAGTTGAAACTATCCTGAGCTTAGTATATTGACTGCAGATATGGTGTATCATCTGAGAAAAGTTTTCGTCATAGTGTTAATATTTCATTTATTTTAAACTACTTTCTTACAAAATATTCACACCAAATAGCTACAATATCGAGGTTTCTAATGAAGAGTTGTTCGACAAAGAGAAGCCTAAATCATTGAGCCTCGTTCATCACGAGATGGCGATGCTGCTCGTTAATAACTTCTATACGGCTAATTCTTTCAATAGTATACGAGAGTTTACATAAAATTTATTGGAATGAAATGGAGTTTTCCAAGCTACTGGGACTCATAGGTATAAGCATACTCATGAACTCAAAAAAGTTCGAACATTTTGCAAAGACACCTCCAAATCAGAGAAGCAGGTTGGTTTATTGAGTCAGAATGAATCTTGTCTAGCTCCTCTATTTTGAATAATAGATATCTGAAAATTTTACCGAAGATACTAGCCGTTGGAAAGATCATTTTTTGTACTAGACCTTTTTTTTTATCCGTTGTGTTCTATTGTTTAAAGAATTGCTACAGAGAATCACACAGAAAATGCTAATTTTTGACATTTTTTCGGCTCAAGTATCTCTATGAACGTCAAATAAAATCTTAACTTTTATTAGTATTCGAGAATTGTCTTATTGTCATCTATCTAACTTTGAAACTCCCAAACTTGTGATTTGTTTCTGGACCTAATGACAAAGCTATCTTTGGAACCTACTTTCGGATTTTTGGTAAAGTTGCATTCTCCTTACGAATTGTTATGGGACTTTCAAAACTTGTTCTATACTAAAAATTCGTTAGCATACTTAGTACTATCATTATTGGAATATTTCTGTCTTTGACTAGCGCGATTTGTTTGATAAAACTGACCTTCAAGCTTTTTGGAGAAAACGGCTGTTATAGTTGGTATAAATACCGTGAAAAAGCTTGAAGGTCAGTTTTATCAAACAAATCGCGCTGGTCAAAGACAGAAATATTCCAAGAATGATAGTACGAAGTATGCTAACGAATTTTTAGTATGGAACAAGTTTTGAAAGTCCCATAACAATTCGTAAGGAGAATGCAACGTTACCAAAAATCCGAAAGTAGGTTCCAAAGATAGCTTTGTCATTAGGTCCAGAAACAAATCACAAGTTTGGGAGTTTCAAAGTTAGATAGATGACAATAAGACAATTCTCGAATACTAATAAAAGTTAAGATTTTATTTGACGTTCATAGAGATACTTGAGCCGAAAAAATGTCAAAAATTAGCATTTTCTGTGTGATTCTCTGTAGCAATTCTCTAAACAATAGAATACAACGGGTAAAAAAAAGGCCTAGTACAAAAAATGATCTTTCCAACGACTAGTATCTTCGGTAAAATTTTCAGATATCTATTATTCAAAATAGAGGAGCTAGACAAGATTCATTCTGACTCAATAAACCAACCTGCTTCTCTGATTTGGAGGTGTCTTTGCAAAATGTTCGAACTTTTTTGGGCCCATGACTATGCTTATACCTATGAGTCCTAGTAGCTTGGAAAACTCCATTTCATTCCAATAAATTTTATGTAAACTCTCGTATACTATCGAAAGAAATACTCAGATAAACACGCAGATAATTAAATAAGTAGCAAATAGCTTAAATAATTATGTCAGTACACTCTAAAACAAATAAGGTTTTTACGAAACTTTAAAAAAGGTTCCGAGCAAGATACGAAACCTAAAAAGGTTCCAAGCGAGGTACGAAACCTAAAAAGGTTCTTTCCCTCGGGTATAAGGGAAGAGTCCTTTTTTTAGAGTGTAGTTAAATAGTTAGAAATGTAAATGGATAATAGAGACGAAAATAGTAAATTGAATACATATATTGCTGACTAGATAATTAGCTATTCTTTTGTTTAGTTATTCAGTTGTGTAGATAGCTCATTAGAAAAATGAATTCTTGGCACATTATAGAGGTAGACGGACAGTGAATAAATCGATGATGCCATAAGTACAAAGAAACATACTGTAGTTCCTTACTTAGATATGCAAAAGGATATTTTACTGGCGTAGCTTGGAAAAAGCTGCATAAAATCGAAATTGAGAACAAGTCATAACAAGTGAATCAAACGCTGATTCCTTCATTTGTTCTTTGCATAAGAGAATGATTTCAAAAATCAATGAACGAAATGAAATAAATGGGTTTTTAAAATATCAATTATGCTGGAAACACAGGCTTTCTATTAATGTAAAGAACAGAAAACATATTTGTTTGTTTGTTTGTTTCGTTTGCTATAACCCTTTCCCGTTTTTACTGTATGGAAATTTTACGATGTACGAAAATGTTCACTAGCATTATGTCGGATTCTCTTTCGATCTAGAAACAAGTATAGATAAATTGAAAGAATGTGGTTATTTCTCTTTTTTTTCGAACTTTGAACACAGTTGAATGGGTTTGATAATTTACAATCACTATATGTTTCTTTCTTTTCTTTTACTTAGCAACAAATGGATTATTGTCAGGTCCTTTACGTGGACGTAAAAGTGAAACTTACTTTAGTGATTTAAATACCATTGGTACATCTGGTATCACCACCCCTAAAACAATCAATGTAAGATATTGGGGTTGGGTAGATTCCATCCAGATTACTTATCAAACAGCAGGTTCAATACAACGTGATGGACCAAGAAACGGTGGAGATAAGGGAGCAGATTGCAAATTTGATCTCTACCCAGGTGAAAAAATCGTAAAAGTTGAAGGTGGATTTGGAGATTATCTGGATTTCCTACAGTTTACCACTAATACAAACAGACAAAGTCCAAGATGTGGCAATGCGAAAAATAACAATTATTTTAGCGAGCAACATAGAGGCTATGTTTTAGCATATATCAGTGGCTATTATGGATGGTATCTAAATGGTATTCAGTTCCATTGGATTCGCTCAGAAATCCAATATATTATGATCTCACTTGTATATGACTTGGACCATCTTCGGAATGTGAATTTGGGCAAGCCACGAACCGTGTACTCGACAGCGCTCATTAATAAAGGACCAGTAGATCAAAAGATGACCGGTGCATATGAATTTAAAACTAGCCAGACTAACTCATGGACTCTGAATGCACAATATACGGTAAGGGAGACATAAAGAAAAGCTTTGAACACAATCTCTTTGGGATGTAGATTTAAAATATGATGAAGCCACTTTATCCATGATGAAGAAACTTCATCGCGTATATTACAGACCCTATTGAATCTAAAAGAGCAACATATCGAAAAACTTTCAAAAGTATTACAGACCTTGAGAGACAGACAGACATGGTATTTTGAATTTTTGGGCAGGGAATTGAAATTTTACTATGAAAATTAATTTGAATAATCTTTTATTGAAGTATTTATGTTATGAGATAAATTCCATGGCTCAAAGTTCACAATATCGTATGTGTCTGCTTCTCATGATCTGTGACGCTAGAAAATCATATCTATTCTGTCTGTCTGCCTGCTACGTGTCTATCGGAGAAAGAGATGGATCCAACTTTGCTGCTAAATACTGCAACATACATTTTCAATCTTATTTCGAAAAAGAATAGACCATTCATCGAGTGGTTTAATTTAGAGCTCTGTTTCACATAAACAAAGAGCCATCCATGAATACACTACTATTTTCAGTGAAAATCGTTTAGATTTTGTTAAACTGTAGTCTCATTCAATAACGAAATAAGTAGAACAAGAAGTAGTGTGTTGAAACAGTAGCGTTATCTCGCCGTACTCTAAAGAATTCGTTTGGTGAGTAACCCAAAGAAAGAGTTTTGAACCTAGATGTCGATTTTCATATTCAAATTTCTTTTTTAATATTTTTTAAGATTCCTTCAAAAATATTTGCAGCATCGAAATGTAGGGAACCTGTTTTTTAGAACTTTTGGCGAAATAAAGTAGTTTTAGAGTGCAGAACCGAGGTCAATACTTCTTAAGATCAATCATATAACAGAACAAAAACAATCGAGTGTTCAAGAAACAACTAGCATATTGAATGGCAAGGGAAGAAAAGAAAATGAACAGATAGATAGCCGACGAATAGCAATAGTAGAATACATGATACAGTAGCTATCAATTCTTTGTCTCTAATTCGATCTCATTGACCTCTGAAGAGGTCATTTATCTGTTCATTCTCGTTTATTTCTTTTTCGTTAAATGTGCTGGTTCTTTTTTAAACAATTTTTTTTTCACTTTTGTTCTATAAATAAACTGATCTAGTACTGCTAGTTTAATGATTCTGAGTATATGTAACGACGTAGTAAACGGCAAAAATGTCCGAAAAGCGACATTTTTAGCTTTCTGTATTAACCATCACCTTACATTTAGTGGCACATTCAGAAAATCGTGGGTGAGAGGACAGTGTCCCACGAGCTTTTTAACCCTTTATGGGAAGACACCTTCTATATCTTGATTGGAACAAAGGGCTTCCACGGAGCTCCTCCCAAATATACATCGACTTTTTTTCTAGGAAGACTCAAGTAAGCTAGTCGTATAGCCCTCGTCAAGTTGTGCAGAAATTGAAATTTGATTTTTATTTAACTCATTCGCTAAATATTACCCAGCGGATTCAAAGTCAATTTTATCAAAAACTAATCCCGAAATCTGTCTGCTTTGTTCTTCGTGAACGTTCTTTCGAAATTAGGATTTAATCGTTAGATAGAGCATACAAAGTTGTTTATGTAGAATAATTTTTAGAACTATTGCCCGATTCAAAATAAAATGTAAGTGATTAGTTTTTGAATAACTATCGATAGGTACAAGAAAGAGATCGACAGTTTTCACCGTTCGAAAGAGCAATATTCAGGCTATCGATCTATATAAAATTCACTAAGGCGAAAGATGTTTTCTTGATACGTGCATTTGGATCGACACTTTTTTCTTTGCATATTTTCATCAATTTTCACAATAATCTCAACTTAATTTACATCAAAATGTAGCTCAAATTACCTTTTTTTTCTTATAAAATTATCACACTTTTTTGTAAATCCGTTTAGAAGAAGCGATTGCATGATAATGGAATATGAGATCATTTTATAGCGAAAAAAGGGTGATTTGAGCTGCATTTTCATATAAATTGAATTGAAATTATTGTGAAAATTGATGAAAATACGTAAAGAAAAAAGTGTCGATTCAAAAGTATCTATGAAAAAACGTCTTTCGCCTTAGTGAATGTATATAGATCAATAGCCCGAACATCGCTCTTTCTAATGATGAAAACCGCAGGTCTTTATCTTGATCCTATCGAAAGTTATTCAAAAATTGACCACTAGCCTTTTATTTTGAATCGGGTAATAGATCTCTAGAATGCATTGTTTGGAGAAATTTGCAAATCTGGGGAAAATTGCGTTTTATACTCAAATTGAACTGTCCACAAAATTTAAACATTCACTGAGAAACCCAAACATACTATAATCAAAACGAACCTTATATTATGCTTATTCAAACGCAATGTGGGGTGTAGGTGTGAGTACTGATATGGGTCTTCTTGTCATCTACATCCACACCATTCTATCCAATGATTAAATAGAAATTTCGAAAGAATATTCGGGAAGAGTAAAACAGTCAGATTTCCAAACTAGTTATTGATAACATCGATTTTTGAGATTGTTCTGATGCAGTTAGCCCATAAATCGAATGAAAATCAAATATCAATTTCTGCACAACTTGATGAGTGCTACAAGACTAGTATCTTTAAATCGTGTCAGAAAAAAGTTGATATAAATCCTCGAGAAACCAAAACATGCTATACATATGCGTATCTTTCGTATATTAAATTGTCTTTATGGATGAATGAAAAAACCACAAAGTGTTACACTTGAATAGCCGAAAACAAAAACTGAAATCCGAAAAATTTTGACCTATAATGGCCGAATGTCAGCAAATAGAAACATGAAGTGAAAAAAGTACCAAAGCATTTTTTTCTGATAAATACACTTTTATCATCCCTACGATAGGGAATAACAAATAGGCAGGAAAATATTTTTTTGCTACCTGACTTCTAGTAGTCGATCGGAAAAAATTAAAAATATCTTCACAATAGTTTAGTTTACATTGTTTTCTGAAGTCAAACCAGCTTCTCGGTTTTCTGTTTCCTAAAAAAGTGATATAAAATAATTTATTTACTCGTTTATTAAGAGAAATTATATTAAAAACAGAAAACAAAAAAAAAGATAAGAACAAACAAACAATAACAATTTCAACAGTATTTGACTGCTCTTATGCTGAATTGCGAAGCCATAAATTTTCTTTTCGTACAGTGTGTCCCAAAAGTCATCTACCAAAAAGAAATTTGTATATCCCAACCGTTATTTAACCTAATCAACTATTTTCATTCCTGATAATAGAGGATAGTTCTAAGTTTTATTTATCAGAAAAAAGTTTAATAGCATTGCCTGAAACTAACGAGTGAGGCAGAAATAATGGGGCACTTTTGCATTTCATTTTATCATTACTTAATACGTTGTATTAAAAAAACAAAATATACCATATGATGTAGCGTGAAAAGCTCTACTATTTACGAAAGACAGCTTATTTTACGGTTGCACTTTTTATTTTCGAAAATGAACAAATTTCTGAGTAATCAAATTTCGACGCTGCGAATAGTGGTCGCACAGAATTTTACTTTTTTTCAAAACAAAAAGTACATAATTAAAATAAGCTTTACTTTGTAGATTGTAGAGTCTTTCATGCTACATCTTGTGGTACATTCTGTTTATTTTTAAGAAAACATATTAGATGATAAAAAGATGAAATAAGAAAAATAGGAGTTTCTCGTTGGTGTAGAAAAAAAGATCTTTTTCGTAGCGTCACAAATAAATTGCTGAAAATTTGGTTCATTTTAAAAACAAAAAGTACAACAGCAAAATAAGGTGTTCTTTGTAAATTGTAGAAGTTTTCACGCTACATCTTGTGATGTATTTTGGTATTTTTTTAATAAAACATATCAGATAATAAAAACAGAAAATAAGAAAAAAACGAATTTGTCTTTTATCAAAAACAATATCGTTTTCGCAACGTCAAAATTTGATCATTCAGAACTTTGTTCATTTTGAAAATAAAAAGTGCAACTATAAAATAAGCTGCTCTTTGTAAATTGTAGAGCTTTTCACGCTACATCTTATGGTATATTTTTTTTTTAATACAACGTATTAAGTGATGATAAAATGAAATCCAAAAGTGCCCCATTATTTCTACCTCACCCTTTACTATTATATATTTAAAAGAGAAAAAATTACATTTTTGGTAGAGATATACAATCGATTTGGGTCTCTTTCATATAACTTGAATTCCTCATTTTTTTAAACTTTCGCAATATATCAAATAATTTATTTACAATCTTTGAGTTTTTGCTAGTGTACATGACTTCTACCACATTTTATAGAATCCTTCCCGATATCCTTACATAGAAACTTCCTAAAGAATATGTCGGATTGTAGAGAATTTTTGGTAGAGGACTTTAATGAGTGGTAAACTACAAAAATATAAAAGGCAACTAAAATCCTTTTGACATATTTCATTTTTTAAAGTTTTTCAGCTGGTCATTTTCATTAAAAAACTTTTTATTTTCATCGACACATGACGGTGTCAGGATCACAATACTGGAACGTCGAATTGCTCTGGAGCTCTGTAGTAATTCGATGCTTTCTATTATTTCAACCTAAGCATCATCATTTGTTAGTGAGAACAGAAAACTTTTTTTATGAAACTGATCAGCGAAAAAAGCTCTACAAAATGAGATACGTTAAAAAGATTTTGAATACATTTCATGCTTTTATGGCTGACTACTATGAGAGAGTACCGAAGAAAGGCTGAATTCTATATTGAAGTAGACCATGCTAGATTTCAGGTATGCCAATAAGCTGTTGATTTATAAAGGAAAATTTGGAACATCTCTCTACCATCAGAAAAAAAATTAGCTCACTTATTCGAAACTTGGTGAAGATATGTAAGTTTTTTTTTCTGACAGGTGACTTTTGGAACACTTTATAGTCAACAATAATATCTTTCCCGATGGCGTGAAAAGACAAATCACTCAGTCTAAGCTTGTGTAAACATTAACTGACTAAAGATTAAAGAAGCATCAGATTTTCATTTTTTCGGAGCTTATATACTAAAAAAAGGCTACATAGTCCTACGTTTCGGCTTATTAGAGTTTTAATCCATTTTGAAACTACCGGCTTCTAGTTTTGAAATGTCCTTAATAAAGTCGACTACATAGACAGACGTAAAATATGCAAAGAACAGATATTGCTTGGTCATCGATCTTTCACGACTTCATCCTATGGTGCCACTCGCTAATTGAATTTTCAGAGCTGATAAATAGGCAAGAAAAACGATAAAAAAGTTCAATTTTATCATTAAGTTATCCTTTCCGTCGGTGGGAGGGCAAAGACTCTCGGTGGAAGGGCGACGCTTCCCTCCCCTCCCCCTGGATACGTCACTACTTACATTGGCACAATCCATCATCTCCTATTACAGATCGTTTGTTGCAGACAAACAACAATAAATTAATCCACTAGTTCATCATATTAAGGACCGATCTAAAACTGCCATCGCAATAGTGACGTATTTTTACTGCTTCAAACTCTTTAGCGTTGTTGCCGGAATATTTTTTTTTCACACCTGAGAATTACTAGTCATCATTCTTTTTACAATTTTTTGTTTCTTATTTATTTGCATCAAATCAATGAATCAACGAGTCTGTGTTCTTTCTATAGTATCTTTCATCTTTCGACGATATGCTTTGTGCAGTAGACTAGAATTTGACTACATTGATTGCTGATACTATGATGAGAGGTCATGGATTCAATTGATAGTGTCTTTTAATGATATTTATTTAAGGTTGGTGTTTCTTCCACTGTAACGGCCGGAATTCCTGATGTTCTTTCAGCATCAGTAACAGTTAGTACAAGTTTGACATTCGGATTCTCGTACGGTGAATCGAAGACAGTAGAAGAGGCACATACGCAGACATATGAAGTAACCGTACCAGCAAAGTCAAAATTGACAGCGTCAATGATAGTTGTGGAGGGAACTATCGAGGTTCCCTTTCGAACTGATCTGACCATTGTATATGCTGATGGTACGCGTGTTACAAAACCTGGTGAAGCCGGAACATTTAAAGGCGTACAGGCAGTTAAAACTGAGGTGAATTATTCAGAAGCAACACCACTCTAATTATCAACAATCACTCAATGCGAAGTAATAAAACACAAAAACTAAATATATATCCTAAATAATATTACTATTACCGTTTTCTCTAGTATAGATCATTTACTAATTTAACACTTGCTCTACATTGTTATGATACTAATTTAAACTCATGATGCTGTTAGTAGTAGAAACTAATATCTTGTTTTTTGTATCCCATATCTCTCTTATTGAACATGTTTTGGTTTTGTTCAGAGAAGTTTTCCTTGTTATTTTATTCGTATGATATTTCGATAGAGATACTATCTTTAAATAATGAAAACAATCACATACTACACGTATACATACATATATTGGATTCTTTTTTCTTACTATTTTTTCTTTGATCTATTCGATTTTTTTAAATATAGTGTCGATAAGATGATAATTCTAATAGAGATGATTATGTCGTCATCTACTGCCGTCTCAATATCAAAAGACATTGAATACAGAGAATAAGAGATAAGAATTGAAATATTCGAACATGTGTATATAGTTGTATGCGTAGTGTGCGATCATTTTTATAATTTAAAGAAGATGGTATCGCTGTCTCAGATAGGATATGAATCAAATAACAAGGGAAAGTTCTTAAAACAAAATCATTTCAATGACCTTCCTCAGAAGAAATTAATCAAGCGTGTTTTTTTTTTCTTTTCCTTCTGGTGAATGTATCTTCGTTTACTTCTCGATCATCGTGTTCAATCAGTAACATGTTTTTCGTTCTTTTTGTCGGTGTTTCTGTATTCTTTTTTTGCTTTGTGAAAAAGTCAGTATTGTGATGAAGAATAAAGAAGTAGCAGAACCTAACAACAGTACCCGAATCCGGTTATTATCACAAAGAAAAAATATCACCATAGCAAGTAAATGGAAATCAAATGAATATTTGTTGAAATACATATCTAAAAGAAAGCATACATTTATTCGTTGACATCATCGGTTGCAGCGCAAAGACAAGTGTGGAGTGAAATGTGAGTTTGAGAGATCTAACCACGATCCACAAATTGGCGATTCAAGAAATTCTAGAAATTCAAGAAAGACACATAAAATACTAACTCATAAGTTTACATTGCAATGGAATTCAAGAAAATCAAGCAATCCTAGAAATTTTCTTGAATTCCTTCATTTTCTTGAATTTCTTGAATTCCAGTGTAATGTTCGCGAAGAGGATGCCTTCACCCTCATTCTTGAGATTGCCTTGGAATTCAAGAAACTCAAGCAATTTTAGAAATTCTAGAAATTTTCTAGAATTCCTTGATTTTCTTGAATTTCTTGAATTTCGTGAATTCTAGTATAATGTTTGGGAAGAGGATGCCTTCACCCTCACTCTTGAGATTGTCTTGGAATTCAAGAAAATCAAGGAATTCAAGAAAATTTCTATAATTCCTTGATTTTCTTGAATGTCTTGAATTCCAGTGTAATGTTCGCGAAGAGGATGCCTTCACCCTCACTCTTGAGATTGCCTTGGAATTCAAGAAACTCAAGAAAATCAAGCCATTTAGGAAATTCAAGGAAATTGAAGGAATTCAAGAAAGACACATCAAATATAGAATGATAACGTTAGACTATGACGTAATTCAAGGAATTCGAGAAAATCAAGCAATTCAAGAAAATTTCGAGAGTTTCTAGAACTGCTTGATTTTCTTGAATTTCTAGAATTCCTTGAGTTTCTAGAATTCTTTGAATTCCTTGAATTTCTAGAATTCCTTGAATTTCTTGAATTCCTTGAATTTCTTGAATTTCTAGAATTCCTTGAATTCCTTGAACTCCATTATATTGTTCACTTATAGCTCACTATCTTATGTATCTTTGTTAAATTCCTTGATTTTCTTGAATTGCCAACTTTTGGATCGTGGTTACTGCTGGAGTTTGAAAAATAGGAATACGAATTTCTTTCATACTCAGAAATATCATCAGATACCTTTAGTTGTCCAACTTTGTTTTCGATTTTTGAACAAAAAAAGAAAAAGTCCTACAATTTTCAGCGACGAAATTTTAATCAGTCATCTTCTGGTGATTTATTTATTTTATTTTCAAGTTTTTGAAAATGTACTTACAGGCTGTAAAAGTTCGCATCAAAATAATTCATAATATGATGTTTGAATTAAAGATTACTTGGACACAATTTGATTGTGCTGAAAAGTGTTCGAACATTAGGGAAATGATTTTGTAATATATCAAATATCGAGCCACCATACTATTTATTTATTTTCCTTCCGAATATGACTACGTTAGAGGGACGTCATAATATTCGAAACTCGGATATCGATATTCTGAAACATCGACATATCCTTAAAAGGTGAGGATTTTCAGTGAATTTGGTGTAACGAAATGGATACTCAAAACGGATGCGTTATCTTTTAAAGATGAGGATTTTCAGTGAATTTGGTATAACGAGATGGATACCAAAAAATGGATACGCATATATGTAAAATGTTGAGGATGCTCGGGAGGTTGATCATGTGGTCTTACGCTGAGAATACTTGAAAAGTTCCTTAAAGATACAGCGTAGAGGCACGATGATAGCTGCACAGGAAATAAGAGTCGCGCCTTCAGTCTACCGCGCAAATGTATTCATACAAATAGGTTCACCCATACCCATCCGTGCCTTCCGAGTAATCAACCGCTGGCGCCAAAATCTTCGTCTAGACTGAGACCGACAGTCGCATCGGGTAGTCGAACTCGGACTGACTCCCTGACCCATAACTATACGAATGTCAGTTCACAAATGTGCACAGTTACCAAGAAGCGTATCCTCAGTCACAGACAGCTCAATATCCGACCTCCGCAGGCTTAACCACATCCACGCTATCGGGAGCGTCTCATTTCAGATACTTTGTTTAATTTTTATTTTTAGGTGCATTGAAACGAAAATTAATGGAATTAATTTTTTTTTCTTCCTTAATAATCCGTAACGAATTAAATCGAAAAAAATAGTTCTTAATTGGAAATTAAAAAGAATTATTAACTTATATTAAACTTGGGATGTGGTAATATACAAGTAACGCTCGTCGCCGCAACTCGCTTAACCCTCGACTGAATATATTCTACTCATTATCCATCGTTTCCTCATCGAATTCTATATTGATAATTATCGTCGAACAAACACACGTATTCTAAAATCTATACGCTATTCAAAGAGTTGGTCTTTTTTACAAGAGGATCATCTATAAGAATAATGTATAAGTTTTTGTATACGTGTATTCGTTAAGTGATAGTTCTGAATATATAATTTCATGAGAAGCGATAGATAAGGAGTAGACTATATTCAGTCGAGGGTTAAGCGAGTCGCAGCGACGAGCGTTACTTGTTGCTTTAACCAAACTTATTCTATGTTTAGTGAAAAGAAAAAATAGTTCCAACAAACATCAAATCACATGAGAGAAATATATAGAATGATTATTTCGATCATACTCAAGCTGACGTTATACAGAAATTTTCTCCAAATAAAACCATTTTAGTTTTTCTATAATTTTTACCATCTACAAACTAATAGGATGATCACTATTTTATTATACTACCAACGACAAAACGACTGCGAATCGCATTTTTCATGTAACTTTTGACAGAAACAAGATAGAGAGCTGCGGTTTTCACTATTGGAAAGAGGAAATTAAGACGCATTGAATCATATCTTATAGACTTTTTGACTTGGTTTTTTTAAAGTTTTCAATTGAGCTTTTTGTGAAACAACGTTTTTGATAGATGACTACATGGAATTTTCAACTATCTGATATATATTGAAAGCGACAATTGAAGATCTATAAAACTGTGCACCGCTCAGATTCTGAGCTTCAATCGTTCAGGAGTTATAAGTATTCTACTCGGAACTAGAAGCCGATTTTTCTAACAGTTTCTGTGAAAAATAAAACTTTTTTTCTTTTTTTCTGTTTGATAAAAATTGTTTTTTCCCTACCCATTTTTGGAAAATGGACTTTAAAAGACTCAAAAAGCATATTTAGAAAAGTTTGTAAAATACGTTTCCATGCTTCTTTATCTCCGCTTTCCAACGGCGGAAACTGCAACTTCCTATCTTGTTTCTATCAAAAGTTACATAAAAAAATGTGATTCGCAGTCATTTTGTCGTTGGTAGATACTTCCACCGTCATATCTAGCATCGTTTTGATCATCATTTTGAC
Source organism: Rotaria sordida (assembly GCA_905250125.1). Classification (NCBI taxonomy): domain Eukaryota; kingdom Metazoa; phylum Rotifera; class Eurotatoria; order Philodinida; family Philodinidae; genus Rotaria; species Rotaria sordida. The sequence goes on along the minus strand of CAJNOL010001856.1, from coordinate 31,165 downwards.
A
>CAJNOL010001856.1:0-31064 GCA_905250125.1 Rotaria sordida | reverse complement strand
CGTCTCGCCTCGTGGCGAGGTGGGGAAACTCGGCGAGTCCGTAATCTCTGGTCTATAGTTCTTTATTCACACAGGGTATGCATGATGGAATAGTTCCTTTCAGTAGAGGGTTAGCGACGTTTGCGTCGCGTTACTTGTTTTACTTTTTTGTGGAACGCAAAAAAAGAATATCATTCACCAAATCAGGTGAAATGTTTGACCATCTTTCAGAAATGACTTTACCTGCAGCACTAACAAATAGTTCAACGGTCTTCCTTCTCTTATGTATACAAACTGAAAACTCTATCACTATTAACAGGCAATGCATTTGCATTGTATGTTTGTTAAATCTCCATGAAGAGAAAATAGTAAAAATGAGACAGAAGAGTATATGATACATACCTTCTTGAACTACTAAGCTTTTCCATTCACTTCGATACAACTTTTAAATGAAAAAGCATTCGAAATGATTTTTGATATTTAATCAATATTCAGACAACCGACCCGTGTCGAACAGTACGAATCATTGTGAGTAGAAACGATAAAACGAATACTGCATGCTTTGGAACTGTCAACAGAAATTAGAATCAATGTACATGTCGTATGATAGTTTATACAAAGAAATTTTACAACAGAACCAATTGACAAGAGGATATTCAGGGGTACCAGAACAATAAGTACTCTTAATCGATTGGATACAGATCATTTTTTATATATATGAAACTGTTGTCCATCTTTAGTTGTTTCCCGGTGTCAGTACGAATTGAGGAAGCAATTCTATTTATCAAAAATAAGGTAAAATATCTGATCTCTGATAGAAACATTATGCGTTAAAGTAGTGAATAGTTGTCTGTTTTCGCGCAAGTAAGTTGGTAATAAAACATCCAAATTTCAGAAATGTACTTCCACAATTTTATACTTATCCAATGACACAAAACACTTACTAAAAAAATAGTGAGCGAAATATTCTAGGCACCTTCAATATGTAGAATTTAGGGGATCCTGGGCACCTTCATTATGTAGGACTTGAGGATCCAAGGGTATCCTCAGAACGAAGGACTTAAAGGACAGTGGGTATCTCCAATATATAGTGCTACTAATCCTAGTTCTTTACTTTAACTTTAACTGTTAAAGTTTAAAGTGACAGTCTCATACCTAGCACAGACTGCATTGTCACACTCTAAAAGGAATTCAAATGAGACACAGATCTGACCTAACGAATATTATACAATTTGTGATTTATTTATGGTTATATCAATTGTTATTTGTATTTCGATTTACTTATGTCGAAAGTAGCAAGAGAAGAATAATATTACTAACTATAGTCCATAGTTAGATAGTCTTAGTAATGAGTGTCACTCATAATAATAGCGCAGAATAACTGTGTCATTTAGTTAGACTACGAGAATAAAATACAAAAATGTTAAATTTATAAGAAAAACAATTTCGAATTATTGATTTATCGTCCTTTAATAAGAAAGTTTCTTCTATACATGTGGATGTACTTCTGTGTATATAAAATAATATGATATTAATTGACTAATTTCTAAATAAATTCATAATTAATATCGTTTTATTTCATTGAAAAGATTGTTTAAATAAAAATGACATCGACTATAATGGATGTTCCAACATTACAAATTGATGCCAATGGTTTACAGAACCTTATTCGTTTTATTTATAAACATGAAAGCCTATTAAAACAATTTGGCACATTTAAAATCCGACCACATATTGATTGTAAATTGGCATTAAAAAAACGACAAAAAAACTTAGTCTTACCACCGATTACTAAGCAAATTACAAAGATGGATGCAAATGAACATATCTACTTTGTAAAAGATCTTAACTCTACTAATGAATCTTCTCAAAACTGTTCAATTGTGACAGATGAATGTAGTTTTTGGTCATCGTTATATTGTTCGAGCCAGAAACAACAATCGTTGAATATCTCATTATCATGCAATACAAGTTTTTTTTCTGAAAAAACAGCTCGCTCACTTTTTGATCTCCATCGTTTACCCAATCAATCACTTTTACAATTAACTAAAGCCCATGTACGACGACAAATAGTTCCATGTGTAAGACGAGCACATGGACCAGGTGCAATATTTCCATTCAGTTGTGTTAAACAGCGTCTTTTTTCTATTGATTATCATCATGAAGGTGGTGATCATTATTGGTATATGATTCCTAATTGTGAACGAGAGCTTCTGCAGAAAGTACTTAATGAAACAAACTCTTCTATTTGTCTCGATCATGGACAAATATTTATTGATCCTTTTATTCTGGAGAAATATTGTATTCGTTATTATCGACTTACGCAACATCCGGGCGAGTTTGTTGTTTTATCAGCTGGTACTCTATCGCAAAGTTTCACTAAAGATGCTAGTTGGAGTGAATCAATTCCTTTTGCTTTACCAAGTTGGATTGAAGATGGTCATGCAGCTATTCCATTGTGTCAATGTGATGTTTCTCACCATTCATCAGTAGAAACAATTGATATTACACAATTTACAGAAGAACGTATACAAAAATATGTACATATTTATCTTAATATAAATAATGATAATAAATTAATAACTTTAAAAGGTCCGTCATTTTATTTATGATAGTCTTTTGCTTTTATTTTGCATCATTGTAGATCATCATGATATGAATGTAATTACAAAACCAACATCAGATAATATTGAGAACAATTCATCAAATGGTATCTGATTTTTGAAAACTTCTATCTAAAAAAAAACTAGTCTTAAATTAAGTGAGAGTAAGAGTATTATATTGTTCAACAAAGATCTATTTCATATTCATTTGTCAAAAAATATCAGAAGACCTTTGTTAAAATACATTCAAGACGATCTAAACAATTGAAAAAACCTTGAAAAATCGTAAAAAAAATAGACTCGAAATAAAAATCTTAAAATAAAACATTTAAAAAGATCTTTTTTCGATAAAATTCATTATGAAATAGTAATAGTCCTGTGATTCGATCTTTATTCAAGTTCAACATGGACTAAACTCATATAATTAATCATTCTGACTCGAATCTCTGACTAAAATCCTACTATAAGATTTGGTTTTTTCTATCGATATATATTGATAATCAATATTCAATGAATTTCTGTTTTTCTTTATTATAAACAAATCAAATTAATTTTGTATTTTAATTTAGTTGAAATGATGACATCAACAAATATGGAAGTGATTGATTCATTCCAACCAACAACATCATCTTTAACAATATCACCAATATCGCTGTTACCGTCATTATTTAACAGTAGTGCTATATTGGAGAAAGATAATCGAAATATCGACGACACCAATATTCCAGTACAATATAAAGTATTAGAGTAAGTAAAATATACATGAATAAATTATTTTTCGAAGAATAAATATAGGGCGATCTAGCTTTTATCAGAAAAATCTTAGCTACAGAAAAATTCTTTTCTAAAATAATCTTTTGCTTCTAACATTATCTCAATGTACCATTATGGTTAACTAATTGAGAAAAGACACATTTACTATTATGTATTAATTTATGATGATTTTTTAATTGTCTCATATTGTTCCTTTTTTGACACAATTGGTAATAAATATCATCACAATTTAAAAACAAATGAATCACCTTATTCAAATTTTATAAAATATTTTCATTAAAAAAGTTACTATTTCTTTTATTTCTACGTAGTATAATATTGAGCTTTTGTAGAAGAAATATTTCTTACGTGTCGGACATCGAATTTCTGAGATATAACGGTCTAAAAGTTTTTGAATGTTTCATTTCAAATACAAACAGTGCTATTTACTTAATCTTAGAAAATACAATTAATTTCAAATAACAATTCCATTTTGCCAACACTACACAATAAAAAGTAGTTGAATAAGAATATATTATAAACTACAGTATCGCACTTTATTGAGATTAATACCGCATACGAATGATATACTTTAGATGTGTCGATATTCCCATAATTTCTAATTTCAATTATTGTCGAAGAAAATTCTCTTTTAAGAAAGTACTAATTCTAGTTATCATTATTTCTAAAAATTGATTTCTTTTTGTCAAGCATGAAAAGTCACCGCCGCCAGCAAATTTTATTTTGTAAAATATGAAAAAAATTTCTTCTTGATCTTCTACATTTGAACAGTGTAATTTCTGCTTTGAATTGTTGAATTATTTTAATCTATTATCCGTCTTTTAGTATTCTAAAATAGTAACACTATTGCTACATTAGATATTCCTCTCCCATTGCCATACGATAAACATGATTGTATTTTGTTCAACGGTTTCAGTATTATTGAGTTGAGAATTGACGTTTGTCATCGTCACAGCATAGTGTAACAATAAAACTTATCTAAATGATAATGGACCAGAGAATGTTTTCTACGAGAATACATATTTATAATAGATATAAAGTCGTACTATCGACTATTTCCTTCGATAAAATCGGTTATCAGTGAAACAAATACTGATGTCTTAGCTTATTTTAATCTATGTGAAAAATTGAAACCCTATTAAAAGTAGTTCTATTCTGTCTTTTATATTGTAGAGAAGGTATTTTTCCAGATAAATCTGGATGGAATGTATCCGAAGCGACATTGATCAATTTTATTTCGAGTGGACATCAGTTGGCATCGAATATGCAAACAAATCAACGTCATCAAATTACATCTACATCTACAAATATTCAACAGAATGTTATGCACAATTGTAACATGGCTAATCGTTTTCCTTCCATTGAAGAACTCTTAGATTTGGTACCTAATATGGCAGATGATACAACATCCATATATGGATATTCTCATGAAAGCAATTATTCAGTAAGCAACGATAAAAAATCATTAATAAATGAATGAAACCATCTTTTTCTCAGTAGTACCAATGTTGAGAATAAATCTAAAATTTCAACTATGACATGTATGGTACCATCTCGAAAGAGTTTTCTACCGAGATATAACTAAGATATAAATGTTTTAAAACATGGTATTGTAACAAAATGAAGAAATACAGGAAATTCTTATTTTCAGAATACTATATAAAAGCTCAATAAAATTTAGCCATTGCTTACTTTTTAATAGTTTTAATTTTTTGATAATATATTTTATTTGAGTCGAGTAGTTATCATGGAATAGATCTTAAACGTTTATATATAGAAACTGATGGCAATATATGAATGAAGCTAGAGTCAAAATCTATCAAGGAAAATTTGATTTACTTTTTGAATCCTTTAGTTCGAAATTTGTCTGGGAGCTATCGACTAAATAGTAATCAGAAATTTTAGAAAGATAAAAATTAAAATGTATTAGAATTTGCAAATAACGCATTACATCACATGATACTGTCACTTATTTGACGGATTATAGCGTTGTAAAAACGTATGATAAACTCTTGTTTCATTGTTAAAATACACAATAATCTTTTTGCAAATCAAAAAGGAAAAAACCCCTTTATTATGTTCTGTATATATGAATAAACAGTTTGTTACACGTTGAAAATTCTTAAGCCTTTTTTCCGTGGACTAGCAATTAAAGATCGTTTGTTTAATAAATTACAGAAATGTGATCGATTTCGGCGACAGAAAATATTGATAAATGTGAATGATAGCAGAAACTAGTATGTATATTATCAAGGATTCTTAAGAGCCAACTGTAACGAAAAATATATATAATTCCGTTAGTGACAAATGGAGAGGCACATACGCCTTTTTGTCCCATTGTGGGCTAGATGTTTATTCGGCTGTGCGCAACATCCAAGTGTGTCAATCTCATATACAACATGAGCTTATATACGAGAGAGAGAATAAGGAAAAGGAAAAGATACAATAAATCAGAAGAGAAAAGAGAAAAGAAGAAGAAGGGAGAGATACAGAAAAAGAGGAAGGGAAAGATATCAAATATATAGAAAAGAACGTTCATTGACAGCTGCTAATTGAATTTGCATTATGACATCCATGTAATATAATCCTTGGTATCATGTCATAAGGAAGGACGTAGCTCGTCTGAAACATCTTCAATTCACCTTGTCTTGTCTGAGTGATGTGCTCCTTGGCACACCAACACTAATATTCGTTACTAAACAAATAATTTTGAGTTTGCCCATAAATTTGTGAACATATGGCAAAGTTTGACATTTTTGTAACAAATCAGTTCAAAAATAGAACCATTTTTTTCAGTTTTCCTTAATGAAAAAAATCCAAATTGGATCGGACTGCATCTTTCGGCCATTTTTGGAAACTGTATCCTCCTATTCGGGCGTTTTCACACCCCCATTGAAAACGATGTAGCCATTTTCATTCGTCTGAATATTTAAATGTTGAATTCTGAAAACTTCTAAAATTAAATTATCCTTTCGACGGACTTTACTTGACATGCCTGCGATGCTGATGCTTAAGAGAGAACCCATGAGCCCATCGAGGATTCGAAGCACTCGTCAAAATTTAGTTTTTCGATTTAATGTTCTCATCTTGTTCAACATCATCGAAAACCTCTAAATCCAAATTTTTAGCGCATTTGGTTGTGTTGGTGAAAAGTTAGCCCAGTTCGACTCTCAAGGACTCTTGAGAAAATGATCAAAATTCGTTAATATGAAGTCGAGTGTTTTTAGGCAACATGAAACTAACGAAATTTTTAGTGTAGTATACCAAAAGATAGAGCGTGAAAAGCTGAACAAAATTAACTATTTTCATATTGTGTTTCAGTGTACTGATTCTGAGTTATTCATCAAATACTCTCATTTTTCTCATAAAAGATGTACCAGTTTTTTACAGTGTATCAGCTGCCATTTATTCATTTTAAAAGTCCTCAGACTGAATTTCGCGTGTGATATACAACTTTTTTTTGTCTACAAAATGGTTATAAAAAAGTTTAAAAAAAACTTTCCCCTCGTGTCGAAAAATAGCTAATACCGTCGATAATGCAATGCACTACCTCTAGAAACAACGACCCGGAGTGCTATTCCATGTCTTTTATTCATGAAAATTTTCATCTGGGAGAAATTAAAACTTCATTCTAAATAGAATGGCATAGGTAGTACTTTCGAAAAAAGAAAAAAATTTTTTGACCTTCTGCATCCTTGAGGGAACCACAGGCATTTCGACAAAAATTTTTTTTCACAAAATCCAACAAAAGACATCCAAATCGATAGAGCTGGGAGCGCTGATCACCGTCATATGGTAAAAGTCCATTATCCATCATTATTTAGTGGTATAGTATGCATTACAAACGTCAAATGTTAGCCACAGGTCCTCACGCCATAAGTCCCATCACACACTACTAGTTTGCGATTGCTAATACATTTCCACCATATGCTGGTGATCAGCGCTCTCAGTTCTATCGATTTGGATGTCTTTTGTTGGATTTTGTGAAAAAAAATTTTTGTCGAAATGCCTGTGGTCCCCTCAAGGATGCAGAAGGTCAAAATTTTTTTTTCTTTTTTCGAAAGTACTACCTATGCCATTCTATTTAGAATGAAGTTCTAATTTCTCCCAGATGAAAATTTTCATGAATAAAAGACATGGAATAGCACTCCGGGTCGTTGTTTCTAGAGGTAGTGTACCGCATTATCGACAGTATTAGCTGTTTTTCGACACGAGGGAAAAGTTTTATTTAAACTTTTTTATAACCATTTTGTAGACAAAAAAAAGTTGTATATCACACGCGAAATTCAGTCTGAGGACTTTTAAAATGAATAAATGGCAGCTGATACACTGTAAAAAACTGGTACATCTTTTATGAGAAAAATGAGAGTATTTGACGAATAACTCAGAATCAGTACACTGAAACACAATATGAAAATAGTTAATTTTGTTCAGCTTTTCACGCTCTATCTTTTGGTATACTACACTAAAAATTTCGTTAGTTTCATGTTGCCTAAAAACACTCGACTTCATATTAACGAATTTTGATCATTTTCTCAAGAGTCCTTGAGAGTCGAACTGGGCTAACTTTTCACCAACACAACCAAATGCGCTAAAAATTTGGATTTAGAGGTTTTCGATGATGTTGAACAAGATGAGAACATTAAATCGAAAAACTAAATTTTTGACGAGTGCTTCGATATCATACATGATGCTCGATGAGCTCATGGACTCTCTCTTAATAAAGTTTCATTGTATAGTCTCGATTATTTGGAATAAGCTTTGTGGACTGTTTGACAATGAAATAAAACTCGAAATTTATTTATAGACTGGTCCATCAACAACTTCATCGAATGAATACATAACAGTTGTTGGTGAGCGAGATCGTTTGAAAAAGGAAGAAATATTTAATCAAGGAAATATTGATCTTAGAAAACTATTTGTGTCTGGATTAAGAAATGAGATTAATGCAAACGATATACGCAAACATTTCATTAGATGTGAAAAGGTGATAATAAAACGATATCGCACAACACCACATCTAAAGTATACCAAAGAAGCATTCTATATTTTTGAATGAAATAATATTTCGTTTTTTAGATATGCTATTGTTGTTCATAGAACATCTCTAGAAGCTACAGAAAATCTTCGACGACCCATTGATCTCAATGTTTTTGGTAATGAATGTCGTGTTGAATATGCCAGACGTCGTTCAATACTTCATGGTAACCAACAAGATTTTGATCAGAAGAAAGTTGTTGTTAGTCGTATACCGGAAAATGTTAGCGAAAACGACTTGTGTCATTCATTTCCCAATTGTCGTTTGATAGAATATTGTCCAGCACGCACCGTTTATTGCGAAACCACGATAACAAATATGAAAGACAATAGCAATGTATTATGGGGGTAAGATCATTGAACTTTATAATATTATTCTACTTAGCTTCGAATGTACTTTTCCATCTCTTACATCTACAGTATGTATATATATATATACGGGTGGGCCATAATGAATTGCACTAAATGTTTTGATTTTTTTCGTTCATTTCCTATTCAGGAAATATATTCATTTTTATATTAAAAGAGAGAGAATTTCAAGCTCTGCAAAACTGTCTACTTTGTTTTTCGAATACATTTTTCCTTCGGTGCTTAATTTAAAAGATTCATATCTACTCAATCATTCAACTGCGATTTGCTATTTTCTGCTGCCATTTATCGATTAGTGCAAGCTTTTGCTCATCACGGCCAATGATAAAAATAAAGTATTTAACACCACTAGATAGAGAATTTTGTGGTCTATCCTTCCATGACCTTTTCAAGGTTCCTGGTGCTGTTGTTTAGGAGAAAAATGCTCAGAACTAACACCTGTCGTTATTTTAGGGCGCACTTTGGAAAGTCATGTTGTTAAAAGCCAGACTTGCTCTATGAAAGATTTATTATTATATTATCGGATGTAGAATTCAATTCTGAACAAAATGGTGTAACTGTCAAATTGAACAGGGAAAAAAGTTAGGTTGTTTTGAATTAAAAAAATGAACTATGGTCCAGGTTTATCAGAAAAGGGCTTTTTCGTTGTTTTCACATATTTTGCTTACAAACTGTTTTTCTCAAATATTTCCTCTCAAATTCTCAAACATGCAATCAAAGATGTAGAATTTTACGGAGAATTTTGTAGCACAGTTTAAATTTTCAGCTGAACCATTATTAAAAACTTTTCATCGTTTTTTTCGTTTTTTTGCCGTCGCAGTTGAATGATTGAATAGATGTGAATCTTTTTAATTAAGCACCGACAAAAAAAATGTATTCGAAAAACAAAGTAGACAGTTTTGTAGAGCTTGAAACTCTCTATCTTTTTAATATAAAAATGAATATATTTCCTGAATAGAAAATGAACGAAAAAAACCAAAACATTTAGTGCAATCCATTATGGCCCACTTGTTATGTATTCTACAATAATTAGTTCACTATAAGAAAGAGCTTGAAGCAATTCTAAACTGGGTGGATTGCTGACGAAACATAAGACTACTTACTACTTAATTTATCTTCTTCAATTCAATTTTATTATTATAAAGAGCCCTACAAATAGATAAACAAACAGACAATAGATGATGATTATATCTGTCGTATGAGAATAAAATACTACACCAAAGTAACCACTAAACTGGCATAATCATTCATTATCTTAGTCTGATAAATTCGTCAAAATGGTGTAGAAAGTTTTTTTAGAATCTCTTCAGCTTTACAATTGGAACTTTTGATTAGTTCAACGTACAGACTATCATCAAAATTTACTTTCAATGTTCTACAGAATCATAATCCTAATAGCAGAAGAAATTATATCAGAATCTATTTTTGATCTCTGCATTTTGAAAGTCTCAAGAGTTACAGATACATCCATAGTGGATTCTACTTAGAAAAAGTAAAAAAGTCTGTTAAGTTTTAATCAAAATAACTTTTCGTTTTCTAATCTTTCTCAGAATCATGTTCAGGTCTTTTCAAGACGAAACACATTCGTTTTCAATAAGAATGTAGCTCAACATTAGATTTCATTATATTCTTGTTTCGATCTAGATAAAGGTTTAAAATTCCGAAATTCAGCAGCCTTCGATTATGTTGTCGATTCGAGTTTCTACATAAGAGAATAGAGAAAATTTAGACAAAAACTTTGATGTTTTACTCGAATATTTTTGAAACCAATATTAATATAGGTTCTGTGATATTGGGACGACAAAAGCATTTGTTTCTATGTTTTATTGTTACATGAGACTTATAGTGGTTTAGATATTATATGAATCTTTTCGTGACACAAACAATGTTTCGTTAGATTCAACAAGAATTTTAAGGAAACCTATTTGAAAATCAGTTGATCATGGTAAAATTAGAAATCTGTTTTTCCTTTCCAATAATAGACATTTCTAAACCAGAGTTCATATCTGGGTGAATCCATGGATATCCTACCACTTTTTGGAAAGTTTTATTTTCGATTCTTTTCGATTTTTGTCTCGCCAGAAAGACCAAACAAGTCTAGAAAACATTCTTGGCCAAAAAACAAAGTAACGTTTTCTGATGAGATCCCTGAGTTCGAGGTCATTTTTTCGGTACATGTCATGAGATCAAATATTTTATTACATTGTTTTCGACTGATACTTGGCCCATTAGTAGGGGACAACTAGACAAAAATAACCTCAAAAGAATTTTTCTTTTGACTGAGATTTAACCGACATATGAATGTTTCAAAGTATAGAAACACAGAAAATTCCAGTATTTTCAAACATTCATATGTCAGTCAAATCTCAGTCAAAAGAAAAATCCTTTTGAAGTTATTCTTGTCTAGTTGTTCCCTACTAATGGGCCAAATATCAGCCCAAAATAATGTAATAGAGTGTTCGATCTCCATGGCATGTACCGAAAAAATGACCACGAACTCAGGGATCTCATCAGAAAACGTTACTTTGTTTTTTGGCCAAGAATGTTTTCTAGACTTGTTTGGTCTTTCTGGCGAGACAAAATCGAAAAAAAACCTTTTCCAAAAATGTGGTAGGATACCCATGGATTCACCCATCTAAAACGAAATATATTTTATGTCTAATATCTAACATTGAAATTGTATTAAATAACATAACATACATTCAACTGAGTAAGCTACATACTCTCTCGTTTGAGATCTTACTGATCTATAGACTACAAAGAAACTTGATATTAGCATCATAGAAACGTCTTGTGAACGCGAGTTTCTTCAATGATGTAAATCTAAGAAAACAAAAAGACAAAATTTGATTTTAGTTATTATAGTTACATAAACACGAATATTAGTGTTATAGTTGATAATAGACCTTTTTTGTTCGTTACCGATAGAAAAGTCTCATGCTAATTCTTTATCTAGATAAAAGGAGTCATGTTTTATGGGGACAATAGAGCTTATGCATGTGTCAATTTGCACAGGAATTTTGATTTTTTAATCTGAAAAACGAAGATAAGATTATCAGTACAGTTGTGGAAGCAGATGCAGCACACGCAATATCACTTATTGATGCAGTCACAACACTAACATCTATAAAAACAGTTGATGAGATCTTGAAAATAACCCACTGATTACATTTGAACTAGCCAGTTAGTTCGATTTTTTCGACTATGACTCAATTAAATGCTAGTTTTATTATGTAACTTAAATCGATGAGTTGTTTTGTTCGCTCAATTTTTGTATGAATATCCGTATTTAATACTTCGTTGTACGTGAGATGATAAATCGCAATCATTTGATTAATAAACATTGTCTCTGACGTGATTTTCTATCTCGTAAGAGTATATAGAAAGAATAAACGATAAACTACAACATTTTCTCAGATTCTATATAGTAGTAAATTTCGCTCGTAAAATAATAGAAGAATAGAGAATAGATATTTTTCATAATGTGGCTGTACGTGTGGCACATTTCTAGTATATATAAATCCGTAGCTGATGAGGATAATAAAATGTTTTTGGTAAACTTATCTATATTCTTTTTTATTCCCAAAGAAAATATCTCGCGTTTGTTTGAGAATATTACCAGGAACAATAAAGAAATTTCATGATGAGTTTGTTAAGTTTAACATGTATTTATTATAGAATGTGAGAACATTTGAACTACTTTGTACAATCTAATTTATATTCATATACTACTTACGTTGGCTGAAGAATATCTTTCATCTTATTTTTCATTATCCTGGGACTTAACACGTTAGTTTGGAAAAGCGTTTAGAATGTCCATAGAATTCTTATTCTGCACCTATCTAATTAGTATCTTAAATACTCTATTGTTCAAACCTATCGTGCTACAAGATAATTTTTATTCATCTTTCTTTTATTGATTTTTTTTATAGACATGCTATTCTTCTCTATGATAATGAACAATTAGTAGCTAATGTAATCGAACATGCTGAACAATACTGGATCAATGAACAACAATTAACTGTCTCCTTATATCGCAATAAAAGATCGTTGTGTCCAGCAAGAAAATAACTATTTGTCGACTGACTGTCTATTTTTCTTTTCATATTAGGTTGGCAACAAAGTTTTTGCGTTTTTTTCAAAAATTTTATTTTTATTTTTTAAGTTCAACAGTACAACTAGCTTTCAGTTATATATGCACCACTACTATCTATGACTTGTCGCCAACGCTCTGGCAGAGATAGGATCCCGCGTTCGTAGAAGTCCTGAGACTTTTGACCAAAGAAGTTGGCGATATACATTTTCACGTCGTTCTCGTCGTCGAACTTTTTCTCACGCAAATGATGAGAAAGAGAACGAAACAAATGGTCGTCAGTTGGAGTCAAGTCAGGAGAATAAGGTGGATGAGGAATAGTGATCCATCCGAACTTCAATAGTTTTTCGCAGGTCAACTTTGCAACATGGGGTCTTGCATTATCATGCAAATAGTAAACTTTATCCTGCTTTTCCTTGAGTTTCTCGACAATCCGATCCAGTTGTTGACAGTAGAGATCAGCAGTGATGATGCAACCATTTGAAAGAATTTTCCAATGAATAATCCCATTGACACCCCACCAAACGCTCAGCATCACCTTCTTGGGGTGTAGATCAGCCTTAGACGTTGCTACGCCTGTTTGACCAGAGCTTAGCCACTGGTGTCTGTGCGTGTAGTTAATATACAACACCCACTTCTCATCGCCGGTGATAAGATTGCGGAGCCATTGATAGTTGCAGTGAGATCTCATTAAATCCATACAAACGTCAACCCTGTATTGAAGCTGATGTGCTGATAACTCATGGGGTATCCAAACTCCATATCTCCATGTTTTGCCTAATTCGTTCAGATGTTTTTCCATCGCAGTATAAGAGCTCCCAAGGTGCTTTGCTAAACATCGCGAAGTCAATCGAGGATCTTGTTCGATATGTTACTTTAAGAGATCTACATCCACTTTCAGTGGTCTATCGGATCGAGGTAAATCATCGAGTTCAAAATTACCGTTCTTAAAACGATTGAACCAATGTTGTGCCGTACGGGTGGAGAGCACATCCTCGCCCATCGTGCTGCATATGTTGTTGGCTGCTTCCGTTGCGTTGTGACCCAGGCGGAATTCATAAAGTAAAAACACTCGAATCTCTCTACCAGAAAGATTCATTTTCAGTTCATGATCAGCGTCCTTATCGATGACTTTATTATCATTCGAAAGATATTCACACTCCCTTTATATACCCTTAGTATGGAACCTTGAACTTTCTCGAATGTTTTAGAACATTTTCAAAAACAACGCAAGAACTTTGTTGCCAACCTAATATTTGTATTGAAAATAAAAAACCAACTATAATCTTTTTATAACTAAAAATAACATCGGATGGAGGAATAATTGATAGAGAAGTACAATAATGCCCAGGTTGAAAAGTATGTCGGTCGTTTCCTGACAGACAGAAGTGAAAAGTCTCTGGAAGTCATTGGGAAAGCCTATAGACTCTCTGACCGAGGTACTGCGTTCATGTTCCTATGTTCTCCAATGTCCTTCTGCAGGTTCCGGTTGGAAATAGACTGATCTGGGTGTCAGAATGTTCTGCAGGATATGGAAGTAAAGTATGAAACATGATCCAACCTTTTTGTACTTAAATTACTAAGACATATGGTGTCCCTGTGACCGGAGAACGTTGTGCAGTTTTCTTTCACATTTGTTATGATGTATTTCTAATGTGTCTATCATATCTATGAAAGAAGATATGTGGAGTCCGAATATCTACTTTTATTTCTTTTGGATTGTATTTTACAAAGACCAGACTTTTGGGATATGTTTTGCTACTTCAATTGATATTCTTATCTGACTGTAGTGAACCTTTTTGTCGACGTTGTAGTTGCAGTTCTGCTTTTGCTGGTGTTGTTTGAAATAATATACATTATAATATACATTATAATGTATTATATTGTCGTAAAAATAATGAATATAATTACAAAATAATCCAGCTTGTTTGACGCATTACTAGAAAATAAACTTGAAAGCGCTTTCGATACCACAAAAGGAAGACTTTATATTGATCGCTTCTAAAAAATTAAACTCTAGATTTTGTACAAAACATTTTCGCACTGAATCTTTTTATCAAATTAAAAAGAAAGTCTTCGTACATAATGATTAGCTCATAACCTTTTCTCGTCATCTATTCAGTCAATCTACAATAGAAAACCATTCAGTATATTTTATATAATAAAACTTGATCACAATCATGTTACTTTCATTACCTGTGAGATATGAATAATATGAATAGAAAAATACGATTGTTTTAGAAGATAATACTTACCGTTGAGATGAGTCAGTGTAATAGATAGGATCTCTTCGAGACGAGCGCTTCTGATAACGAATTTCTCCAAAATCGATCTATATCCTATAGATACCGACTATACACCTATATCAGTTGTTACACACTTAGCGTTCGGGATGTTTCTAAACATTTCAAAGGTACGTGTAAATATTGGAAATTGTTGTAGTCCACCACAGCAGAAAGCAAACGTCTAGTTCAGTAAATTCAAAGAATTATTTATCCTTGAAACTTTTTCTTTAACAAAGTATTTTTAGATACGAGGATAGATCATTATCGAAGATAGGGCAATAGATTTACATAGTTATGTACTCCTGAAGTCTGTTCAAATGGCAATGATTCTCTAACATTGTCAGCTATTTATATAGTTTGAGATTGCAACAAACAATAGTGAATAAGTTGTTGGCATATAGCTTATGAATGATAGTTTAAGACTATGCTGAAAGTGCAATGTGAAATGTTTTGAAGGGACCCTCTCTTCCTTTTCGGGGTTTCTGAGGAACAGGATGGTCAAAATTTTCTAAAACTCTCGGTGTCGATAGACTTTGATGAGTAGATTAAAAATTGTCATAGACGCAAAATTCCCAGAAGTCTCCTTGTTAGAATTTCTGGGAACCCAAGACTTAAAAATGACCAGAAATTTTCTCCCTCGCAAAACCCCAGTCTTCATTATTCTGAGCTGAGACTTTCTGCATGATGACTAACACCCGAACGGGGTGCATGTTTTTATCTAAGCAAAACACTGAACATCCCTAAAAAAACTTTGAATTTTTGGATGTTACGAACTTTATGAAGGCTGCCAATTTTCATAGGAACAAAACTTCAAAGAAAGAAAAAAAAATACGCACTCCAATCAAGTCGAACTAATTATAAAATTTTCAGTCTAATCGGCCCAACCGTTTCGGAGAAAAAGGAGGAAAATTTTTTTTACCCCTCAAAAACGGATTTTGAGAAAAATGCAAAGTTATGAAAAATTTCGTTTTTTCATTTATAATCTTTTTCATCTTGAATTATTATAGATTTTGCTTACGCGCACATTGAATGTGCATAGAAAAAATCATTTAAGAGAAATTTTTATCTAGTTCAGTAAAAAAAAAACAAAATTCTGCTAATAAAATGCATTTTTTTGCGACACATACTTCTGAAATTTAACTTTTTTAAGAATTAAAAGACTTAATATAGTTATTAGTTTTAAAGCATGAATAGAGCACACCTAGATGCACCTTAAAAAATGAAAATCAACAAAAAAAGTTCTAGCCTGGAAAATGGGGTCGCTTAAATATTCTTCATGAAGTCGTCTCTATGGTTTTCTCGCAGCATGATAACGCTGTATTCGTGTTTTGTTAAAAGCTATTCTAAATACTACTTTATAAATTTTTAAGGATTAACTGAACGTGCAATGTATATTTATATCCTTGGATATTAGACGGCGAATTCCTTTACGTACGATTAAAAATACTAAATACTGATAGTAGTAATACCAATATCAAATAATATGGATTTCACATTGAGCCGGAGGTAAGAGAGAACAGTTCAGTAACGATAGGTTACATCTGAATGGTTTTTACTATTTTAAAGTATAATATATACAGAGTGACGTTGATCAAAAAACATGGGCAAGAGAAAAGGCAGCTCAATAATTCAAGTTTATATAGATTTAAATACAGTGTATTCTATTTTTTCTTAACGAATGGCAACTTTAGAATGTATGTAAAAGCATTTAAGCATATATCATACTAAATGATTCTAAAGCTTCTAAAAAAAACTATTATTTTTTTTACTTCAAAATAAGCACTGGACAGAACACTCACTCGTTCTTATAAGAAATACATTGATCTAAATTCGCACACGGGATCATGTTTCACCACCTACAATAGAAAGAAAATGGTTTACTCTTGAAAAATAACATTAACAACTATGAATAAGAAAACGAATCTATGCGGGTGTGGGTGCGGGTGACTCTGGGTATGGGTGTCTCTGGCTTTCTTGCTACATTCGCTTCCCACCTTCACCCCTTGCACCCACACCCGCTCTATATCCCTTGAATTTCTTAAACTTCCTACATTTTCTTGAATTGCTTGATTTTCTAGAATTGCCTTGAATTTCCATAATTCCATGGTGAATGAGACCCCTTTTTCGAACATTGTTTGTGTATCCCTTGAATTCTTTGAATTGCCATCGATTTGTTGAATTGCTTGATTTTCCATAATTCTATGATTGATTAGACCCCTTATCTCTCATTGACTGTGTATCCATTGAATTCCTTGAATTCCCTTCAGTTTCTGGAATTGCTTGATTTTCCACAATTTCCTTGAATTTCTATAATTCCATGGTTGATTAGACTCCTTATCCCTCATTATTGTTTGTGTATCACTTGAATTCCTTGAATTCCCTTCAGTTTCTGGAATTGCTTTGAGTTTCCATAATTCCATGGTTGATTAGACACTTTATCCCTCGTTGTCTGTGTATCCCTTGAATTTCCTTCAGTTTCTGGAATTGCTTGATTTTCCAGAATTTCCTTGAATTTTCATAATTCCATGCTGGATGGGACTCCTTATCTCTCTTTGACTGTCTATCCCTTGAATTCCTTGAATTTCTTTCAGTTTCTTGAATTGCTTGATTTTCATGATTTGCTTGAATTTCCATAATTCTAGCATAGATCAGATTCATTACTGCTCATAGGCTGTATATAGCTAGAATTGCTAAAATTGCCAATTCTGAGATCCTAGGGTTATCTCAACTCGGTAAAAGAGATTAAAATGTTCAACTAGTTTAACGTGATCTTTTGCTTTACAAGAACTTGATAATGGTTCTATATACAAAATGGTTCCAGAAGAAGTTAGCTTTAAGGATAAAAATCGAATTTGGATGACAAGGCGACAACTTCCACTCGGTCTTGGCTATGCAATAACAGTTCATCATTCACAATGCATGACTTATAATAAGCTAGTTGTTGATCTTACTGGTATAAACTGGAAGCCTGGAATGTTTTATACAATTTTGAGTCGTACGAGAAAATTGAGTGATATTATCATCTTGGCATATGACCGAAAATCATTCAAAGTAATTTATTTTTTCGTCACTCTCTATCAACATGTATTAGACGACTAGGTATCTAAAGCTGCACTCAATGAAATGCGTCGTCTTGAAAAAATTGAAAAAGATTATCCGATTAAAATTGCAACAATATTTGGGGACTGATGTTAAATCTTGTTCTTGTTTAAGTGTCTTAGTTTATATATTATTATAGAGATATATTGATTGGTGTCTCCCTTGCTTATCTAACATGAATAAATCTTCATCAATATCATCAAATAGAAATAGTATACCAATATCAGCTTGTGGTGATGTCAAACGATTCAAATCTGAAAATTCAAATTTATGTACAAGGGTATGTGTAAAAAAGCCTGAAGATATTATCATCTGTGAGAAACAAGAAGAACATTATTGTGGAAGACACGTGCTCCGTGTACTTTCACAACGACTTGATCTATTTTGTGACGAATATTTGATAGAAGTTGTTCAAAATATAACAGCTGCTGAACAAATATGTCGGTATGGAGAAGCTATAGAAATTAGGGATTATTATTATGAAAGCACTGGAGATTATGATATTCAAATCCTAAAAGCGGCTCTTATGAATACCTTTAACATTGATCTGATACAAATTCATACATTAGAAGCAAACACTTCATCTGTACAGAGTCTGATTCTGTCTAATATTGAAAATGTGCAAGGTTTAATTATTCAACAAGATTATCATTATTACTGCTTACGTCGTTTCCGATTGACAAAAGATTATTTTTTCAAAATAGATTCGAAGCATCCAGTCCATCATGAACCTATTCATCGTCACGATATATTAAATTTTCTTAGTACGCTACTGAAGGGTGGCTCGAACATCTACGTAACCGTGCAATATATTTCGGATGCTATTCAAGACCAGCTTTCTTTAGAAAATATTGAAACAAGACAGTGGGCCTTACCAGATGCATCAGCTGATCTTGAACGATTAGCTGGCTTTTATGAAACTGAATAAATGATAGAGAAAAACTAAAGTGATTTAGCCATATAGAAAAAAAAGAGAATGATATAAGAATAAAGAAATATGTAATTGTATGCTTTATCGGGAAATTAGAAGTAGGATCACTTCTGTAATGAAAAAAACCGGTCGTATAAAATACAACATAATTCATTCAATCGAAGTTATCTTTATCCTTCTGATTAGTATTTTTCACTGTTATTGAAATGAGTTATCACGATCTTGAATAAACGTGATGTATATTTTGATACAGTTTGATAGTATAGATCAGTACTTCGAGCTGAAAGAACCGAAGAATCTGTGAACAATTTTCCCAATTTAGTTATATCAAGCCATTTGAGCGCATAGTCAAATTGAAATATATTCTCATTCTTTTTGTTTGGTTAGTGAATTAAATAATATCATTCTTTTTTGGTGTTTTACTTGTAATTATTTTTGAATCTTGATATGGCTACATCACATTTGCCTGTTTTGCCAAGTGAAATGATTGATCGATTAAGTCAGGAATTGACTGGAATGGATCCTTTTCACTTTACGATAGTCAATGAAAATCATCTTGATATTAGCAACCACCACTTAATGCGATTACTTCGTGAGCAATCTACCATTTCACTTATTAAGGAAATAAATTCGTTAGTTGGGATGCCAAACTCACCCTATATGATCGCTCAAGGTGGCATCAGCGTTGTATTATCATCACAAAAATGGAGTAATGTTGTACATGGACCATTCAAATTAAATGTGATAGAAAAATCATGGAAATATTTTTCTACAACTATGTTTTTTTTATACACTCGATTGTGGTCATTTACTCCATTCTATTACGAAGCACGTTATCCTACTCTTGATATCTTCGACTATTCATGTATGACAATTATTGTTTAAGAACTCCTTAACAAATTCTAAAAGTTTGATGATTGCTTTTTCTTTGCAAAGATCAAAACAACACTGATAAGGTCGACGATCAGTTGTAAAACATAATAAAAAAACCTTATATCGAGACAATTTTAAAGGAAAGAGAACAATTTTCATAAAAAATATATAGAAACGAACAGCTAAAGAGTTAGGGACTAAAAGAAAAACATGATGAAAAAAAGAAATTTTAGAAATATATTTGTCTCACTAAAATTTTGTTCACGTTGTCTTTAATTAGATCTTCTTCAATCACGTTCATTATGTGTTGATGAACGAGCATTATTTACAATATGGGGGAAGAATCGTACATCACCACATATTGTTATAAATTTTACGCAATTTCTACAAAATTTTACTTGTCGATATGAATATGATATTTGAAGAAGTGCTATTCATTTGGATTTGTTTGTAGTTGCTGGTGGTTCTGTGGTTCTGTCTTTATTAATGCAAGCTGCAGCGGAAAAAGGATCTGATGTTGATTTATTTTTTCTCAAAGAGAATCCAAAAATGTTTAGAAGAGCTGTGGTAAGAATTCAAAATCTTTTTTTAGATAAAAATCTAGTAAAAAATTTATCTAGTTGTTGTTTGCATGGGATATAAACATGATTTAGTTTAACGAAGTGTTTTGAGGAGTATTGATACGTTTGTTTTTTAATATTTTGTAGAATGAATTGGAAGCACGATTACAAAATAGCTATTTTGTTCGGCGTAAAACGATTTGGCCGAATAGATTAATTTAATTTGATTTATTTCGAAAATTTATGATTTAAGACATTGTTAATGGTAAAGATTTTACTACATCAGTTGTTATGCAACTCACTCGTCCAACAACCACATATACCACCATCTCACGAATTATTCATTCATTTGATCTTGATATATGTGCAGCAGCATTCAACTCGAAACAAGTAATCATCTCTTTTAGCTGTTTGCAAGCTCTAAATTCAGGTCATGCAACGTGTTATGCTCTTCCAATTTCTTCGTCTGAATTTGTGAGAAGAGTTTCACGTTTATTTAAATATCAACAGCGAGGGTTTAATATTTTATGTCCGAAAGAATTCGATATCAATGCATTTCTTGCTACAGCTGTGGAAGATTGTAAAGAAATTCGATCAGAACGAATATATCGATTTCGACGACAACATTTTGGCGATAACTGTGGTTCATTTTCAATACAGAGAAATTCTGTGAATATTATAATTGAAATTAATTTTAAAAACATGTAAAAAACATTAAGATGCATCTTGTCACAGTTCATATGAGAATTCAGTCGAGCGTGAAACGCACGAAATAATTAGAAAAAAGATTAATATGAATAAAGCTTGATTTACAATATGAATAACTGAACATTAACGTTCTTTATTATACATGAGAAAGAATTCTTAAGAAAAATTTGAGCGATGAATGAGCTTAATAAGTGAAAAACTCGATAAGAATAAAATAGATACCGATTCAATGTTTATTTTGAGTTGATGTTATCAAAGATAGTAGTTGGCGCGCTTAGAATGATATCATAATTAATTTCGCTGCTATTGTAAATATTCATTATCAAAGCAAATCGTCGAAGGTATCGACATCGGTGAAATTCTTACAGTTAATATAAATAAATTATCATGTGTATAGAAGCGTGTGCTGTATGTGGTAATGAAATTATTTTTACTTATCACGATGCCGTGGTGTTAAGAAGTATTTGAATCAGCTGATATCATCTATTACTTTTGCGCGTTCTTCTATATGTTATGATCTTTCCATTTTCCTGACGTCATCTATACTTTTCTATTACGTCATGTATTCTTCTATTCTTCATTACGTCATCTATTCATATGTATTCATCCATGACGTCATGTATTCTTCTATTCTGCTATATATGTATTCTTCTGATATCTTCTCTTACGTCATGAACTCTTCCATGACGTCAAATATACTCTTCTTTTCTCTTCGTGTTCAAAACCTATATATAGCTGCGAATTTTCACAATAAAGTATGAGTGTACAACACATACAGTTATCTTTAGCTATTACCCAATAGAAGCAATAAATGTTTCCGAAAGGATCAACTTCACAGTGGTCCAATACGCCTGCATGCATTTAGAGTATGAAGATTGCTTCTTCGATAACCATCCCAACAATGTAGCATGTATTATTTGTGGGGTGACTTCAAAGGTGCTCATTTTTAAATGAGTTAAATCGATTTATGTGCTCATTTTTGAATGAGTTAAACTGGTCTTTATTTGATCTTTATTGTTATTTTGCTTGAAGTTCAAATCTCAAATAAAAAAATGAACTGAATTAATTGTGAACTTATGAAAAAAATTGCAGGGATTCAATCAAAACATAGTGCTCGTTGTTGAGATATAAGAGTTCAGAAGTGAGATTGAAAGCAAGGTATGGTGGAACATGAATCAATTTCGGATTGGTAGCTTTTATTACGAATTGTACGATATAGATGATGTTCGCCTATGTCTATGTTTCAGTTTTAAATGAAAGCAAAATCATTATTTCAATTGAAATCTTTTATTCATTATTTTCTTCTTCCAATAGGTTGTTTTGTTGAGAAAAACCTTCAGATTTTTATTGATTATTTACAAATGAAATATTAGATTTGAGCTTTTTTAATTAACAATTCAAAATTCAAGTATATATGAATTATTTGGAGATTTCGTCATTTTTAGTTTCTAAATATAAAAACAGAAATAGGGAATCTCTTTAAGACAATCGATTTTATTCATACGTTCATTTTGTAAATCAGCTTTTGCAATCGATTTTAATTCAGAAATTATTGCACTATGTTGATCGAATTTAAATTCTACCATTAAGTTTATTAATGAATTAACCCAATTTTCTTCGTTAGGAACAGTAATATTAATATACAAATCATTAATACTCTTTAACAATGATATGATTATTGCTTTAGAAATTGATAAAGAATATTCTTCACGACTATTCATTATGATAATAATTTTTAATAAATCATCTGCTGATGTGTTACAATTCAGTATACGAGATTGACAAACATTGCATATAAAAGAATCTGATTGTTTTATAACATCATGATTTCCACATGCCTGGCATCCATATTCTTGTTGATTTGTACCTATTTGTATGATGCGACCTTTTGATGTATGTGTTACCGTAATTGACGATTCAACATTTGTTTGGACATTTTCCAAATCTTCAATGTTAATAAATCTGAGGAATAATATATATGTATACAATTCTTAGTTTTCTCTCAAAAATTAACGACACTTCTTATGATGTATCACCAACTGCTGACAATGCTATTTGACAATTGAGCAAACGACTTTAAACAAGTTTGATTTGATATGATTCGCCGCATTGTAGTTGATGAAAATTAGGTTCCCATAAAGTAAGTTCTAGTGCTCCAGTTTTATCACCAACTACAACTGTCTTTTTTAATTTTTGTATTTTTTAAAAATCGGATTCTTCAAAAAAAAAGGAGTGTCAGGCCCAATTTCACAAACTTTAATTTCAATCGTGCATAATCCATTCATCATACTGTTTTTTAAATTTTCGATCGTTTGTATTCGAACACATAATGGTCTAAATTCTAGTTCTTTATCAATTAATTTTGTCATAGCAGTACAGAAGTATTGTTCATTTTGTTCGCGTAAGTTAATAATAGATGCACCATGACCACTCAACATGGATTCGCGTAAACGTCTGTGAAGTGCGCATGATGGAATTTTGCCTAAAAATTTTGTGACGCGTACAGTTGTTTGATCCATTAATGAAACAAGAAATGAATAATGATGATTTGCATTATTACTGTTTTTTTCTAATTCCAGCAACGTTGACTATATAACCATCAAGTGTAACTAAAGATGTATTTGTATTTTGTTCTTTAGTCATATCAAACGAGCGTTTCATGTTATTCAAAAACAGTTTATTAAAAGAAGATTAAATGAAGAAAAATAACCAAATTACAAAAAAAAATTTTCTAATACGCGCCGCTTCCATTTGTTCTATTTTTTAAAAACAATTTAGGTTTCATTGCTCAATATTTCTTGAATACAGAACTTCATCTTAATGATAACGTCTTCGATATATCCTATACTACTCCTTGAATATCAAATGTATGGCAGTAGTTTCCGACAATAATATCGATACAATACCATCGTGTTTATTTCTAATCATATATCACCCTCGAATAAAATTCGACAATTATTCTAATAAATTACATCAAGGCAACATCAAATTTTTTCAATTTGCTGTTTCATTTACCTTAAAACGATGCAAGGCCATAGTTGACAAGCAAATAAATCTCTCGGTTTCGTTTCCATTATTAGCCTTGATAGCGTGAATATAAACTACCGATCCATCACCTTGATTGTTAAAAAGTCTATCCGATGTATTAAGAGAATCTATTCATTGACCTTTGAAACAATTTATTATGAAGAATAGAAAAGAGCCTCAGAATTGTGCCTTAATCCTTGGATTTCCTATTTTCTAGTGTAAAATATGTCATTTCGATGAAACATAAATATTTATTTACGTATATTCTCGCTAAATTCTAAGTGAAATTAATAAAGTATTATTTTAAACTGGTTGGTATATTGAGAAATATTCAAGCAGAAACACATTCTGATTCTTCAACATATAGTTTATTTCCATCAATTAACCACAAGCTGTTATAATGAAGTTTTTTAGAATCATAAACGAGATGTATTTGATTATTATTTGATATAAAACATAAAGATTTAAACAGTACGGGACGTTGTGCACGTTGATGAATGATAATTTGTCTACATAACAACATTGCTGAAGCAACCACTACGATCCCATCAGCAAATGTTCCATTTTGACGCATTCGATAAATAAAATCCTCCCATGACGAAAAATGTTCATGATCAATAGATGATTCAAATATTTCACGATGGTCCGATATAAAATCAATAACAATTGCTCGTAAAACAACATGTCCTTCTTGTGAACCAGTTATTTGATCACTTAATGCTCTAAAATAGCGATTTCCATCATATTTTATCGGTCGAACCGTCACATTTAATGAACATATAGTTTTAAATTCGGCAAGATAATTTGGTTCAAAACAAATATCTTGTTCATTTTGTTCTTCGCACTAAAATACGACAGAAATTAATAACTTTATACTTATTCTCAACATTTATACAATTGGATGTTTTAATACATACTTTCTCATCATGACTCAATTTCTTTTTATCATCGTCTTTTCCAGTAGCTAAATATATATCCGATCCATCTTCCAAATTCGTTTTTATTAAATGTATAATTGGACAATCATCGTCAATTTCATAAATGTTTTCAGAATTCTTTTCATGTATGCAGATGGTAATTCCATATATTTTAACGGCTGTCATAATGTAAGAAATATGTTGATGAGATTGATCATCAAATGACCTGCGAATTTTCACTCAACGTAATAACACCAATCTATAGATAAATGTATTTAACTCACCAATCATGTTGACTGTGTAATGTAGACGAGATTGAATCAGTTTCTTCTTCAGTGCCAAATAGACAATGCACATTCAAAAGAATGATCGATTCCACTAATGAAACTGATATTCAGTGCATATGTATTAAGAAGACGTTCTTCAATACAGTTGATATTGAAGCTATCAATTGAGTGAATTGACATGAAATTGATTATTTGGAACAACGAAAAATATTAAAGCAAGATATTTCTTGCAATAGAAAAATGAATAATTATATGCGCTATCCCTTTCATTATACTTTTACTCATCAAGTTTCATTCTGCTTTTTTTCGGAAAAAGGATAGAATTTAAGAAACATCTCTCTTGTCTGCTCTTCACACTCACTGAGACAGAGCATAGTGATTCAAAAATTGATATATATATTACTAAATTCGTTCATTGACAATATAAATATAAAAAGCTGGATCGTGTTTCACATTTTTAATCCCATAGGGATTGCGCTGAAAGCTTTTTTGAATGCATCAAAAATTAATTATGTTAAACTTGAAGAATGGATGCCCAAGCCACCAGATGCAGCTCCCATGGACTATTCAGTCTGGGAGTATTTGAAACAACGGCTGAACAAACAGAAAATTGAAACTCTAAGTGAACTGAAAAAAAAACTTTTATACCAGTGGAAAAATATGGATCAAACTTATATTGATAAAGTTTTAGCGTACTGGCCAAAACGAGTATTCTTATACTTAAAGCTCGTGGCTTTCATATAGAACATCGTTTGAAATTATAATGTTTTTCTTTCTTCTATAATAATGAAAATAAAACTAGTAAAAATAGCTGCATCATCCTGTATTTTTTATGTTTTACACAAAAGAGAACTACTAAAAGATTATATTTTATGCTACGAAACATTGAACGAGCGCTTGCATTGCAATAATCATGATTTCATATATATCCAATTAACAATATCTGTACTAATAATTGTAACGATTATTATTTATTTCTTAACGTTTCTTGCGTTTGATTTTACTGGCTAGCATAAGAATGAATAGATTTACTTCTTGTTTTGCGTGAACTCTAGTCACTAGTTAGTCATACTTGAATGAAAAAGATACATTCAATATAAACTTTATTTGATTGGCTCATATAGTTGTACAGAAGAACGCATTCGAAAGATTTCTTTGAGCAAAGTATTTCTGCTACGTAAGCAACAAGAGACCACTTAATGAATTAAACTCTCATCATTCACAAATTTGCTGTATTTAGGATTCATTTGGAGTCAAATAATACGTTGTGTTTAACTTTTTTTTCTTCTACCAACGGTTTCCATGCTTCTCAATTCAAAAGTATTTACCGCAAATAGCAGCTACTTATTCTCCCATTTGATATTTGGTTATAGTCATTTTTATGTAGTTTGTACTTTCCTAGAAGTACTTGAGTAAATTGGACTGATGTTGTACGACTCAGTTAGGAACACAAAGACCTTTACATCTCAATTTCTTGTTAGTGAATTTGAGTAGCTTTTATTTAAAAAATGCTCGTTAGTATCAATACTATTTATGTTAAAGTTATCAAAGTTTAAGGATGATAGTGGCAGTGCAGAAAACTCCTATCTGGGAAGACGCATGTCCTCGACTTTTAAAATATTAAGAAATGTGGTGGACGTTTTCCGAAATATTTTATTTCACACAGAATGCAAGTAATTTTGTATTAATAATGGAGTATCCATATTGATATGTAGACAACTTAGCTATTTTTAATTATAAAATTTAAAATCAAATACAACTTAAGTCAATAAGTATGTCACTCAAAAGGCAATCAGTGATTGAATTTCGAAGATAATTCTGACTTTTTTTTCGTTGAATTGTTAATATTATCAAATGTTCGGCATATACATAATCTAAAGAAGGACCTTCAAAAAAAAGATCATATTGCTTAAAGCTTCATACAGTATTCGCAGATGTTGAGCTTGAAAATTTGGTTTCTTTTTTAAAATACAGCAAATTCTAAAGAGCTATTTAATAATTAACTATGATTTTTGAAAGTGTATTTTCCTTATCAGACTATCGATAATGTCATACTTTATTATCAAGACATAAATATCTTAATAAAAAAGAAATTATCAATTACTTCTTTTACTGTTAGTTTATACGATGTTGTTTAGTACAAAATTTTTCGTTAGAATAAGTTTTGATAATTCTAGTCTGGACAACAGACAATCATAAACTTCTGTAGACGATAAAAACGAATTGACATGTATTTGTACTTCAGATGCAATTAATTATGTTAACATATAATTCACTTTAACATAATATATAAATAACTTCATGGGATTCCAATTCATCCTGTTCTGGACAAAAGGAATGGGATTTACAGATATATTAGGATAAAGTTGTGTTAGAGTGCTAAAGAAGGTAATAAATAAAAGTGAAAACAACTAAGATATCATAGGTAACCAGAACATTTAATTTTCACAATTAGCATGATTATGTATAAAAATAATTAAGTTACGAGTTGTTTTTCTTCTAAATCGATTTTTTTATTTAAAGAACAATAGCAGCATTAGACAATCAAACGAATCTTGAATGATTTGTTGCATATTATTTATGTTTGAATAATGCAATAATATTATTCATAAACTATGAGTTTTATTGATTGTACTTATATATTTTCAAATTGTCAAATCAATATCCAAGAGTCGATTACTTTAAAAAATCATTGATATATGCAGTGTGTTAGTCTCCCACTCAAATCACATTCAGTAATTTTATAAGTGCTTTACTTTGAGAATCTTAATGTAACCGTTTTGGTTCAAGTTTATGGAGAGCAGTCAGACTAACCAACTGCTATTCGTTTCAAAATAAAAAACAACTGACTGTTAATTGAATAACTTTTGATAGGAATAAGATAAAGACCTGCGATTTTCACCATTCAATAGGGAACAGAGGGGCCCATCCAAATATGTCAATTTTCATTGGCCAACATATGGGCTAATCAGATGAACTTCTTGATGAACCTTATTAAAGCAAGATTGTGAAGGTCAATTTCTGATCCAATTTTGACTTGTAATATTACTATCCGATAGCAAACATTGCTCTTTATCATGTAGGGATTTTCTAGAAACTTCCTTTTTCTGATCACCCGTTCTCTGATCACTCCAAAACGTCTTTAGAAAGGAGCAATCAACCATGCTGAGTCGAGTGATGGCATTTGTTTTTCGTTTGAAAGTGGTCCAACATCTTTCTAGCGAGTTGTTGAAAATATTGACTCTATAATGAGAAACTGTCAAATGTCAAAAATCTGCTATGAAGGGGTTGGATCGCTTTGAAACGAAAAACAGACACTATCACTCGACTTAGCATGCCTGATTACTCCTTTCTAAAGACACTTTGGAGTGATCAGAGGTCGCGTGGGCAAAACGAAGGAAGTTTCTGAAAAATTCTTATATCTTCTTAACGGAACAAGGTAGAAATGTCGTCCCTGCGTAGTTCGATAAAGAGGAATGTTTGCTATCGAATGTTGGTATCATAAGTCAACATCACATCAGAAATTGACCTTCAAAACCTTGCCTTAATAATGTTCATCAAGAAGTTCACCTGATTGGTCAATATATTGATCAATGAAAATTGACATGTCTGGATGGCCTCCTCCGTCCTCTATTGAATGTTGAAAACCGCAGATCTTTATCTTGTTCCTATCAAAAGTTATTCAATTTAGAGTTACTTGCCTTTTATTTTGAAAAGGATGATAGCACAGGTGAATTCCTCTCATTAGGAAGAAGGTTAGTCATCCAACAACGTCGTCATTATGCAAGAATTATGTAATACTTTGTGCCATGTCACCAGCAAGAAGAATATTTATGGACACAATGAAGTCCCATTTCTAGACCTTATTCTTACAGTTCTAGAGAAAATGTGAAGTTGTTAAATCTGAAAGCCGAAATAGATCTGGAAAAAACTTGAAAAAATCCGTAAATTTTGCCGAATATCTAAAAATTCTGATGAATAAATAATATAAGATAGCACAAAAACCTCTACCGGACAGAAAACAGTATGTTATAATGTCACTTATAGGTAAGATTGTTCATTTCGTAAAAATCATTTAAAAACTTTTAGAAGGTTTCAGACAGTTTCTCAGAAGACTCAGCCATCTTCTGGCACCGCCATTAACTTTAAATCCTGTTGATAAGAAGTTTTCTATGAAAAATTATTAAAGTTAGATGCATTTTTGCGGCATCTAGCGATGAAAATCATGTTTTAGTTCATCAATTTTGATTGAATGAAAACAAGTTTTTTCGGAACTAGAGTTGTAACTGGTCGGAAAAAAAGACTAATCTGATCTGGTCCGCATAAAAGTCTTTCTGGACTGATAAAAGCCGATAAGTGCCGATCGGTTCAACTTTATCCACGTATTCGAACCCTGTTACAACTCAGATATATAATAACGTGCTGATTCTGATCTTTTTTGAAAGAGTGATTGATAAATCCTTTTGTTTAAAAGAAATTGCAAAAAATCAGAAAAGACATGTAAATCTATATTGCAAAAGCAACTGTAACTTTTTTCAAGGAAACAATCAACATAGATTCGCAATTTTTAACTAATTGTAAAGACTTATACATGTTTCTAAAATAGGCAAACCGGCCGATTCAGAATTATCCACCAGTCCGAATCAGCCGAATCGGTTATAACTTCGTTTGGTACCATTTTGTAGCGAATACTTTCCTCTATCTAATCACATAAATCGACCACACCTTTGAGATCGATGTAGCCACAGTATAATGCAAAAACTATCTAGACATGGACTTTGACCATGTTTAGTCACAGCAAACTAATTTGAAGCCACTAAAGAAGATTTAACAGCAAACTCAAAGTTGCTATTTTTCCGTGACAGAGAAAAGATGAGAAATCTTTTGACAACTATTTTTAAAAGAACCTTTGAATCGAATCAAAAGATGTTAAAGAATAAGAATAATAGCAATATCAAACTTGAAATTTTAATTGAAGCATTTTTCAACTTTGGATTTTTGACTCGATGACAGACAGGTGCCTGGTATTAGACGTGTCGATTGCGTTACATCTGCCAAGTCCTACAGTTTACTGGAATCGGATGTTAAAATATGATTTTCTGAATCAAACCTGGAAACGCTATAATATTTTCCAGCCTCTTTGGATCAACCGATTTTAAATCTTGATCTCGTCAGTAATACAAGATCAAAACAAACTATAGAATTCAACCAATAATGAATCGGCTTCTGCTACATATTAGCGAACAAATTATTTGGTTTGAAAAAAGTTTATTATTACAGCGCCACAAGGACATTGATTAAAACGTGTGTAAATCTTAGGATCAATAATCCTAACATCCTTTAGCTAGTCGAAGTTCTCTTATACACCCTCAATCTTAGAAAAGAACAAAAATATTTTTGAAAATTTTGCGTGTTCCTTCTTATAACAAATGATACAGAATAATAACAATGTCTGCTTTAGACTGATCGTACCGAATATACCGTGCGTTTGATAATTCACTGACCAAAAAGAAAATTCAATA